>PYHX02000494.1:19657213-19692136 GCA_004302925.2 Cochliomyia hominivorax
CAACATTACCAGAGCTAGCAACATATATGCTGTTGCATCATATTTGTGGATGCTTGTTGTTGCATTTGTAATTGCATGGCAGCTTGTAGTTGTTGTTGTTGCTGATGCAAATGCTGTTGATATTGTTGGTATGCAGTTGATGTTGCTGCTGTTGTTGTTGTGCATATGATGATGTTGCTGCTGCTGTTGTGCTTTGTAACGATTGCTGCTGTTGCAATGTTTGCTGCTGTTGCAACGATAGCTGCTGTTGTGGCTGGTGCAAACGTTGTTGCTGCTGTTGTTGCATATGCATTTTTGTTGTTGCTGCGTCTGAGACATAGGCTGTTGCTGTTGTTGTTGCTGCAACTGAGGTGCATGCTGATATCATTGCAATCGCAAAATTGTGGCGGTGGTGCACTAGAACAATATTTTCTGTTACCAGACCATCATCATCACAAACATTGTGCTGCACTGAGGTTGCGGCAACACACTAGCAACAGACGATTTTGAATTTGTTATCAGTGACATTTCACTATCACTGTCCGCCTCAATGGGGCGGAAGTTGCACCAGCGAAACGGCAGCTGATCGAGTTGCTCTTTGCATGGCAATAGCGGCAGCTTGTTTACGTGTCAACGAATTGTGTCTTGAAAACCTTTGGCCGGAGGCGAAGGACTTAGATCACCATCATCATCGGAACGCTGCTCCTCCAGTGAATCTTTGTGGGTAATAGACCAGTTTTATTAGCTGCCATTTGTTGTTGTTTGGCTACAATGGCCGCTGTTGTAGCAGCACCAGCTGCTGCTGCCGCCTTGGCCTTTAGAATTTGCTGTAAATGTTGTTGATGAGCCATTTGTTTTTTGCTGCTGTTGTTGTAATAATATTTGTTGTTGTGTGCCATTAGTTTTTGGTGGGATTCATATGAGGTTGCGGTTTTGTTGTGCTGCTGCTGAGCTAAGCGTCCACCCCACCGTGGATTGACCCTTGGCTACTATCTTGTGTTTGGGCCTGCAGAGTTTTGGGTGCTTTGGACATCTGTTGCTGTTGTTGTTGTATAACTGGTGCATGTTGTTGTTGGACCATTTGTTTAACCGTTACCGGTGGTAGGAATGTTTGGAATGGCCGATGTCACTATAGTGGGTGCATTGGCTTTGGCTTCATATGCTGCTTTAGCATTAGCAACACTTGTTTTGGTGGTTATTTGTATATTATTACTCGTTGTTATTGTTGTTGATGCTGCTATTGTTGCGGAGGAAGATACAGAAGAGGAGGTGTTGTTGGCGATGCTGGTGTTAGTAGTAGAATTACTATTTGCAATAATATTTGTTGTTATAGTTGTGGACTGTAAAGTGCGATGTTGAGACGGTGGTGTAGATTTCGCAGTAGTTTCTTGTGTACCACTTCCCTGTATTACTGTTTGTTGTTTGTTGTTGCTGCTGCTGTTGTTGCATAGGTGGCATAGTTGTAGTTTTTGGCAGTTTTGTGTCTGTTGTTGTCACTGTTGCGTCCGTTTCATCCTTATCCTGAACGGGTATAGTTTTTGGTTCTTCATTATAGTAACACTTGGTTTCTTTTTAATAGTATCGGTCGATTTGGGAGCCGCTGCTGCTGCATTGGCCGCTATAACTTCCTGATCACTACTTACACCCGAAGAACTGTTATCACCCTCCTCTTCATTGTTGTTGTTATTATTCTCTACATCATTATCATTTTTGGCTGTTTCATTTTCGTTCGATGGTGACTTGTCATCGTTTTTATCAAAACCATTTGGTGATGATTTCGAAGTTTCAAATTGCTACGTATACGTTGAATCTCATCAACGGATAGGGAATGTGAAATAGAAGCTGATCCGAGCCAGAACTGCTACCGCTACAAAAAAAAAAGAGTTTTGTTATATTAAAAAAAAGAATTTGTTGCATCAACTCAATGACAGAGAAGGATTAAGGATTTTTGACAATTCATTAATACCAATTAGGATTTATAATCATATCTAAGTATTCTTCTACCGTACTTTCCCCTAATTCAAAAATACTGATAACTTTTTTTATCTTTTTTTAACAATTTTCCATTATTGACATTTCCATACTCACCTTGCTTGACTATTCCCACTCGTTTCCGGAACATCAATTAAAGCAATCTTCTCGTTTAGTTTTGTATTACGTGCCACCAATATTGAATTCTCGTCTTCACCATCTGATTCGCTTAGACTGTAGTCGGGTTCAGGTATGGGTGGTGCAGGAACCAGCAGTTACATTTGTTGTTGGTATACCATTATTATTGTTGATGTTGTTGTTATTATTATTGCTAGTGCTGTTGACTTGAGTTGTATGATTGATGGGTGTACCATTCTGTTGAGTGGTTTGACTAACTGCATATTGATTGGCGGAAGAGGATGTGGTAGTGGTGGAAATGGTAGTGGTGCTATTGTTCGTATTGGAATTGGTGCGTGTTAGAGATGAGGTTGAGCATATTGACTAATTTGTTGTGTTGGTTGCTGCTGAAGTGGTGGTGGTGGCGGCGGTAATTGTTGCTGTTGTTGTATTTGTGTAGCTAAACCTAAAGCTTGATTCGAGTTATAATGTTGTTGACTATTTTGTTGCTGTTGCTGTTGATTAGATGTTTGTTGACGATTCTAAGAATTGTAAGATTTTATTATCATTCATATTTATTCACAATATTTTTTTTTTGTTTAACTTACCTCCTGTGTCTGCCTCATTTTCCAAGCAATTAGCTCTTGTGGTGAAGCATAAATCTTAGCATTTGCTGAAGGCTTAAAACTTGACTGTACACCGTCTATGGCTGCAGCGGTGACGGCATCATTCTCTACACGTTTCTTTAGTTTTTGCTGTAACGACAATGTGCTTTCATATTCTGAACTTTGACGCGTTTCCACCTTCACTACTTGTCCTATTACAGGCGGTGGTGGTGGTGGATGTGTTTGGTGGCGGCAAGGTATTTAAACGCGACATGGATGCATGTAGTGTAGCTACATCATCTTGTGAATGATGTCCCTTGCCTACAGCCGGAGTCCAAAATAGATGAGGAAGATCCTCCCGCGTTAGCATTTAGATCGGGTGTAGAGTGGAAACGTTTTTAAATCTCGAGCACCAGCTCTACTGTTGGTATGGCACATGGTTTTCCTCTAAGAGTGCCATTCTTAGCTTTAGTTTTACGTTTCATTTCGGCTACACTGCCATACACTAAAGGACCCTTCAGCGGAGAACTGTTATTAGCTGGTGTGTTGCAGCTCCACTATCAGTACCTGATTGGAAACGTGAAGTAGTCATCATTGTCGAATAACGATTAGTACCATCTACTGCCTCCCCCTGTTGACGTTGGAATAACTCTTCCAATTCTGCGGCCGTTATACGACTTGAAGTAGGTCGGGCTTTAATACTAGCGGTACGCAATTGTACCGGCGTACCGGGATGTGTGGGTGTAGGTGTAACTATGGATTCCACAGAGGATGACTTTGTATGAGGAATTTCTTCATCCTCCTTCTCACCTCCATTTTCTAGACCAGCAACCATCGATTTGGCTCGAGCTCTACCCACTGATAAGGTAGTCTTAGGATCTCTACGTGGTGGCAAAGGTGCTGGACGTCCTTGTCTCTCTGCCCCAGCGGCATTAGGTCCCAATGACATCTTACGTGGCAAAGTGGCACACTGGCGATGCGAGGTTTGTGGTGTGCTAGGACCCGAGGACAAATGATGTGTTGGCATGTATTGGGGTGTGGCCTGCATTTGATTTGGAAACTGTGGTGATATAACCGTCATCGACACTAAAAGCTCCAGCAGAACGTATCATTTCAACAACTTTTTCATGTGAAGCTGCACGTACATCTTCACCATTAATAGCCAGCAAGAAATCGCCGGGTTTTAGTCCGGCCATATCAGCCACACCACCAGGATCAACATCATCGAGATATTGTAAAGCCGGAAATCGATCGGACGGCTTTAATTGCATTAATTGTGAAGAAGCTTTGGCGCGCGCAATATAAATCCAAAACCACGTTTGGCACGATGTAAAACAACAGTACGGGGGTTCATTAAAGGCGCTAGAAAATATGGTGAGAATTAGAATACTTTTCATTCAATTCCTAAAATAGTTCTTTTTAATGAAATGAGAAATTAATTAGATGATCAAGTCTATTGTTAATTCTATAGTCCATTGTCACGTATATAGTTTTTCGCTTTATTGTCTTATTTACATTCTGATCTATGGAACCGAAAGTAATTGTATTGCCTTCCTATTTTCTAGCGTTTGAAGTTGCAAATTTCGATATAAAAGTCCTATTATCTCGAAAGCCTGTTCTATGGTCTTTTTAGATCATATCGAATATAGTCTGATCTATGAAAGTCTTGTCTTTATTCCCTTAAATGTCTAATCTTAAATAATTTTTATGTTAATTTGATATGAAAACGTGTTCAAAATTCTTTAATTTTCAAATATTTTATTTTATTTCCACTTACCTCTTCTTAACTCTGGGCGCTGTAGCACTACTATATTGACTAACTTGATGTTGATTGCCACCAATACCACCTCCCATTACTTTCATTGACATATTATTTTCGTTTATGCCATTATGACCATTATTTAGACCATGTGTTGAACCATTACTATTCACCGACAACGATGGCGATTGATGATGTATAAGACTGGGCCGTGGTAAAGTACCACCCATACTACCCATGCCACCAATACCCGAACTGCCGCCTAAACTCAATTGTGGTGAACCCTGGTGAACAGACGATGCTGCTGGTGAATGTTGATAGGGCGATTGATTTGGATTCGCTGTAACAACATTGGTTATATTCTTTTGGCGTAAATTAACCTCTTGCACACATTCAGCCGGAAAGAAACCCGAATGATTGGTGCCACGAACATAACCCTCAAGTAGGCCACAATCGGTGGAACCAACCACCTCAATAACATCGCCCACCTGTAAACGTATATGACCGACAGAATTGCCAGCATAGGGTTCCATGCAAACCACCGTTGTGCTAGGGTGACCTATTGAGCAGGCAGCAGAATCGGAATTGGTACCAACACCCGATGAATCGCTTATTATATCGCTGGTATCGCCAAGTGATTTATCTAAATTTTTGCAAGGAAAAATATAATAAAAATAAAGAAAAAGTCATTATTTAAGAAATAAAAAACTTTGCATTTTCCTGATTTTCAATATGGTTGTTTCTTGGTGATAAGTGACCTATTTATTATGCTTTTTGATATATTTAAAGAAAAAAATGTTTCTTAAATTCTGAAATTGTACAAACATTTTTTTGGCTTAAAACCAAATATTTGTTGCTTTAAGTATAAACGATTGTAAAAACATAATGCTGTAGAATATTTTGTTGCAAGTATCAAAATATATATTTAATGTGGTATGTGGCAACATGCAATAATATGAATTTGGACAATTTGTAACATTTGTAGTTGAAAAAAATTAAAATTAAAAAAAAAGTTAAAAAGGAAACGGAAAAAATAACTAAAACATTTTATTTTTAACTTCTTTGTATTTAATGATATTTTGTTGCAACAATTAAGAAAAGTAAACATGCAATTTGTTGAAACAAAATTCTCATATACACACACACCCAAACTCAGACACACACACACACACACACCCATTCATAAAAAAAATCACTTTAACATACAATTACTTAAAAATAAAATAAAATATTTTTATTTTAGTTTATTTGTTTAAAAAGAATTAAATATTTGTTTAGTGCTAAAACATGCTTCTCTTTATCTAAGTATGTTTGTAAGTATGTATAAATAATACATATACATATATATATTTCTTGCAATATGGTTGCACGAGTCTTTATTTTTGATTTTATTTTGCAACTTTTAAGATGCTACTAAAAATTAAAAAAAAAAGTTTTCTAACTTAAAGGTTTTTTATAACTTAAAATAAATTCGGAATCACAATACTTATCCTTTTTCTTAAAATGTTCTTTTTAAATTGCAACATTTAACTTTGGACAAGTTTTATTGCTTCCAATTAAATATAAGTTTAATTAATGTTTTATAAATTTTAAAGAAAATAATCACTTGAGGATTTTAAGAGTTAAAAACTTTTTCAACTCATCTACACACACACACACATACTTGGAAACAGATATAAGGAATCAAAAGGACTTTTAATGTTAATTCTGCATTGAAAACAAGAAGGTGGTTGATAATCGGTTAAGACTGACTCTGTTATACCCTATACCATGACACTTAAACATTTTATGATTTTTATTGTAAAAAAATTCATATTTAAAATGTTTCCATTTGAGATGATTTTCGGAATAGGAAGTTATATGAGAAATTATAGAATGTCTCTCATTAAATTTAAGACAGTTTTTAGGTTATATAACTCCCGAATGAAATATTGTCACATCACTAAGTTTTGTAAGTGATGTTTTTTCTTAATGGATGTAAAGTCCTTTGGGACCGATTTTCTTGAAATTGGATTTGTACCAATGCAAAATGAGAGAGACTCTGATACCAACATTGGAAATAACGATTAAAGTTGCACCTTTTGATATTCATATTGAACAGTTAGCAAAGAATTTTATTAGCAGACTGAGGCAAATTGTCTCTCATCGGAAATAATTGGTTACATCAACGGGCAATTTAGAATTTTTTTGAGAATCACAAATAATTTCTTTTTAATCAAATCGGATCACGAAAATGCAAATTGCAAATGCAAAAAATTTCCCATTGATACCGCTGTCAATGGGTTGAACATTTTTTGGGTGTGTGTTACTTCGGGTCGATCTAGAATGGGAGATATTTAATTGTCATGAAATCTAAAAATCGTAGAAAAACTATGAGCAATAGAGGGTGACCACAAGGTCTCTATGGGTGCCGGTAAGCAAAGTTCTCCAGACAATAACAAATGACCAGGATAAATTTCATTGACCTCTGACAATTTAATGCAAGAATTGACTGATCTTCCTATAATTTGGAATAAATGAATCAGAAAATATATGTGAATCACGATTAAAGGTATTATTATCACTATTCTCATTTATTCTAAAGATTTATGAATATTCGAGTAATTATAGACCGATCATCTCAAGCATAAATTTTTGATACTTAATGACTTAAAAGAGTAAAATGTCATTCATATTTAAGAACATTATGTATGGAGGTCAGTTGGACTAACATACCAATATCAATTTATGAAGGAGGAGTTGGGGTAGGGCTATATTTGTGTGTTGCAAACATCATGTTGTTGATATCAAAATTATTTTCGATTCTTATAAAATTTGGTTTTATGTTTCTTTCCTGGATAAAACACACCGTGTACTTTAAACTATTAGTTATATTGAGAACTTTTGACACGATTTAATTCATAATAACGGACTTTGAAAATGATTTTGAGTCGAATGGTATAGAAAAGTGGGTGTAGGATCAAAGCTATGACAATTTTAAGCTCATTTTATTAGCATGAACGAGTTGATATATATGCAGAGCCAGTTTTTCAATTATCGGGATAAAAGTTATTTTTTCTGTGTATAACATCTCACCAGGGCCACATTATAAACATTTTTTTCAGGACCTTAGTTTAAATATTTAAATTACTGAAAAAAGTAATGTTTGATATTCGCAGTGAAGTTTCAGTTTCATAAACCAGAAAAGAAAACATGTTAGTGGTAAGAATTAGAATATTTTTGCTACAACCTTATTATGGTCAACCTAATTCATAACTGGTTATGGACAGTTAATATTTTGATTAAATCTACAGAGTGTTGTCAATTAGAACGACGTCCTTTTAAGTTTACATAAATATAAATTTTATAATAAAAATCTTAAAATTAAATTTATTTCTTAAATTAAAAAAATCACAAAAACTCTGATTTTAATATTAAAAACTTAAATAATTGAAATAAATTAAAATAAAATTAAAAAAAATAATATAAAATACCTGTTACAATGCTGATATCATCTTCATGTGAACGATGACCGGATGAACCTTCTGATAAACTCGAACTTGCTGAACTATATGGCATATGTTCAGAGGGACACGGTGATGGTGGTCCATGATGACCACACATACTGCTGCTATTACGTGTCAATGTACCCATTAAACTACCACCACCAATACTACCATTGGCACTTAGCCAACCAATGCCTGAACGACGTTTTGGATTATAACGTGGTGGACCGCGAAAGGGTACTACACATTTACAACATTTCATAACATTCATTAAATAGAGGGGGGAGGGGAATGTTTTAAATTAATTATAATTATATTTCTAAAGATTTTTATTTATTTCAGTAGTTGAAAATTTAATTAAATTTATTGGATTTTGATTTCTGAAAGAGACATTACATTGCAGGTGTAATAATTGTATTTGTAACCGTAAAATATCAAACGAATTTTCGAGAGAATATTTTTATATGAATAAGAAATAGTTTAAGGAAAAGCTCCTTTTTTAGGTAAATTTACCTTCACTTTATTCAATTCAAGTTTTCTATAATTTTTACTCAATCTTTGAAAAAGTGTTTCATATAATTTTTGCTAAAACATTAATCGATTATTGACATTTAACATAAACATTAATCGATTATTTGACATTTAATAAAGTTTTTTAATTTTTAAATAAATAAAATTTACTTACAGTTTTTTTAAATAATTTGTTTAAGCGATAATTTATATCTAAAAGCATATTTATAAAACTATTACATTTAGGTCCCTTAAACAGGGTTTTAGCAACATTATTTTTTACAGTCAAGTACAGTTAGAAAAATAAATCTAATTTATTATTCGATATATGTAAAGAATGTAGTTATTATATCGATATTTTACATCTTCATTCTGCTATAAAATTATAAAGTTGCACAAATTTTTGTTCAAAATTCGCTTTAAAAACAAGAAATGTTGAGCAACATATTTAAAATAATCGCTAATTTGAAATATTATGTTTGAATATATTTCAGATATCTCACAAAATATATTTTTAATTTTAAAATTATTTTTTTAGATTAATTAAAATGACTTTCTCACTTGATAAACCCCAACTCAACATGTATTAAAATATTGTTGACATGTTGGGAAACATATTTGTAAACATATTTTAAATCTAACGTACACAAGGACGAAATTTTTATACAAAATGGAGCAGAAATATTCAACGTTTTTACTAGTAATGTTTATATACATTGTTTTAAATGAAAACAGTTAAGAATACAAATATAATTCATTACAATTTATGTTGAAATATTGAGGACGTTTTCTCAGTATTTTGGATATAAAATAATTTTTTTCTAGGAATAATTCAAACTTGATATTCCTTAAATGTATCAAAATATTAAAGATAAGTTGACAAACATATTTATAACAAAAAATCACGTATATAATTAAAAAAATTATTTAGATTTAAATAATGTAAACATGTTGAGAAAAGTATTTATAAACATTTTTTAAGTCTTAGAATATTTCTTAAAAATAATTCTAAGAAGTCTTTTTGAATTATATTATTATATTTCATTTGATATAATTTACATCAACACATCTAAAAATAATGTAAACATGTTGAGAAACATATTTTAGTTTTCTTTTAGATTCTTTGTTTATGAAAAAACATGTATCGATATATTTTAAATTAATTATATAATTTTTTGTTAAGAATTAAAAAAATGTTTTTAAGTACAATTATTATGATGTTTATATACATTTATCATAATCGACAATTGTTGAGAAACATGTTTATAAAAATAATTTAAGTAATTTTTTATCGAAAAATCAAATTTTCTCTATTTAAAATATAGTTAAATATACTTTAGAAAACAATGTTTATATACATTACTTTTAATAATATTAAGCAACATAATAAGTTTAAAAAACATATATTTTACATGACAAGTGTTTCTTAAGTAACTGGATTGGTAAAAATTATATTGTGGGTGTGACTTTAGTTTTATCCCCAACTTAATTTGAAATTTCTCTACATCAGTGTTTGGAAATTTACTTATGGGAGGAATATAATTGAGCAGATTCTTAAAATCATTGGACTTTCTAAGTGCTATCAAATCATCAAATGTAACCACAATCATGAAAGCATCAACAAATGGATTGCTACTAAACAGTGGTGTTTGGTGTCGTGGAATGTTAATGGATTATTAATGGGTGACAATTAATAATACGGGCCGATATGTGAATTCAACAGCATTATGTCCAGAATCATAGCAATTTTGCTCCAGAAATTATAAAAAGTTGGTCAAAAAATGAAGCCTAAACTAAACAATATTTTGTATGTGAGTGCTAATTGTAGATCTCGGCTAGCAGAAAAATCTATAAAACCGGTTAAGATGTAACGAATCTGAAACTCGCCTTTATTTTTACTATCACAGTTTGAAATTTCTGCGTCGGGATTCGGAAATAATTTATGTATTAAAAAGCGTCATTATTAGAAAACGGTTGTAACGAATTTGCATTATACAGTACAAGTTACCTTGACACTTAAATGGGTGGGGTATAAACTCTTAATATAATTTCCTAGTAAGTTTATATTATAGGTCTATACTTCTTTACCTATAAAATTGATATTGTTGCATATTAGATATAAAAAGTCTTGCAGAATCTCATATAATTATTATTATATTTCTAAAACAGACAACTCAATACTTTGGTCTTGAAACACACGGTATTTAAAATTGTATATATTTTCAGTCATGGCGGATAATACAAAAGTAAAGCTGAATATTTTCGATAGAAATTATTTGAAACCGTGTCGGATTTTTTGAAATGCAAAAAAAACGGGTAACCGGTTTCGGTTTTTGATTTTATATAAAATGCATTCATATAAATATGTTGATATGTTATGTTTATAAATAATATTTTAAAGATATTTAGGATTTTTTCTTTTAAAAGTAAACATTATTAAACATTTCTATAAACAATGTTGCTAAGATATGTATATAAACATTATGTTGAGATATTTTTAATCAAATTTAGGAATATTTTTATTTTTCGATTTTTTTAATGAAATGCAATATATATTTTATGCTATAAACTATTTATTTACTTACGTTTATTTAAAATTTTTATGTTTTGTGTTGAGTTTGATATTGATAACGATAAATATAAATTGCAACAAAATATTTAATTAAACTAAAAAATCACATTCTAAAAATGTTAAATATATAATTTGAAAATTTTATTTAATTTAATTAAAATTTAATAACACACACTAACATACAAGAAATGAATTGACAATATTTCAGAATTATTAAAAAACACACACAACATTTGAAACCGATTTGGTAAAACAGACAGAATTTTATTGAAAAATTGATTTGGGTAAATAATAAATGTAATAATTATAGCAAATAAATATAATAGAATTTAAACAAATGGATTATATAAGTATATAGAAATATATAGAATATATAGTTTAGGGGTATTTAAAAAGGGGACGCTATAAACTAGGAATAGTTTGAGTTTTGAGTAAATATTTTTATATATTTTTAATATAAACGATAAATGAACGTGACATTTATTTATTTCAAAATACAAAAAACAAACAAACAAACAAATATAAAACGAGCAAAAAATTATATTGAATAAAAAAAAAAACTATAACAAAATTTCAATACAAATATTCAATATTCAAATGTCTGAATGATTTTTATTTTATTATTTTTTTATTTTTTAAATTGAATGAAAATTATTTCTATAAAAATGTTGCTGATTATTTAATGCATTTTTGTATGTATGTTTAAATGTGTGATATTTCTAACCATGATTTTTTTGATGACTCTAATAATATTGACAAACTAATATGTATAGAAGAAGAAAAAGAGGTCAAAGGGGAGGTGAACATTTATGATGAGTTAAAAAAAATTGGTGACACAAAACTTAAAAATTTAAATTTAAATAAACGTTTTTTTATGTCGCATGGAGGAGATAAAAAATAAACTAATATATTATTTTTAGCAAAAATTATACAAATATGATTTAATTTAAAAAATAAAACTAATAATAGTTTTTATAGATTGAGTAAAAATTATAATGAAAAATAGTTTTTTTTTTTTAATTTTTGTTATTTAAACAAAATTTTAATAAAAATTTGTAAAAGAATTTTATTTTCTAATTATTTTTTCAATTGTTTATTTAGTTGTGAAAAAAATTAATTAAAAAAATTTGTAAATAAACAAACAAACAAAAAAAATGTCATGAATTTGTTAAAGAGATTTTGAAATTTTAATAAGCTAAAGTGATTTAAAAACAATTAATTACAATATAATGTTTCTATACAATGTTGATAAACAATAAATGTTGAGCAACATATTGTAACTAAAAAAGGAATATAGACCACTATCAGGTCATGGATCGTTGTAGGTGACCCTCAATGATGATATATATTTTTTAATTCTTCAAAAATTCATTTATGAATTGAATCAAAAGAAGTAAATCTTTAACCTTTTGTTTTTTAATTGTATAAGTGCGCTCAATATGGGTAATTTTTTTTTAAATACGCCATATTCCCTATAAAATTTTAAAATCACCCTCAAATCCTGGCCTCTTCGGGTATGTTGACTTTTTAAAAATTCACAAAAATTCAAACAGGATTTTAATGGCTTGAGATTTTGGGTGTTACCGCATGAAAAATTGGAAATGTCTTTAATTCTCTAAATTATGAACAAGTTCATATACATCATATTGAAATTTTAAATAAATATCGTTATTCGTTTATTGAAGTTAAATATCAATTTTATTAAAAAAAAAACAACAACAAAAATTTCAAAACCTAAACTAGGAATCCCTAATGAAATTAAGTGGTTTTCAGTTTTTATCATGGTTTTAAAGTTACAGAATTATTTCAAAAATGTTTTCTGAACGGTTTTTCATACCAGAGTTAGCCAACTTTGGAAGATCTCAGTAGTTATCATGCTAAAATTTATTTACATATCTCCAAGAGTTAAAAATATATTTCCAAATAAATCATTCTAAAGTAATAACTTTAAGAATTAACTCCATATCATATTGTTCTCACTTCTTCTGGTAAAAAGTGAGCAAAGGGATTGTATTATTGACCGTACTTGTATTTAATCATCGCGCCTTAGAAAAAGTGATAGCAGGGAGTTGCCTAAATTTAAGCTCAAAGAAAACATATGTCAAAAAATGTGTCTGCCACATTTTGTAAGTTATAAACGCAGTGCAGGAAGTTATAAACATTCTCAGATATAGTTTCAACAATGTTGCTAACATTTTATAATGTTTATGAACATTTTAAATATCTTAACTGATTAAAAAATTGTTTCTTGTGTCAAAAATCTCAAAATCTCTTTGTTTTATATTGGTTCATATAAAAAGTATCTGTTAATTTTAGTAGGACAATTTTGATTCAATTCCAGGAGTGAATTTTCTGAATTTGTTAGGGAAGTTTTTGTATATTAAAAAAGTGCATTAAATTATGGATCAAATGGAACATATTAAGAACACAAGTTTCTAGGATTTTTGTAATGTTAAACATTCTGCAGTTTTGAATCACTCAGAATAGTTTGATTTCAAAGAAAATGTCAAATGTCACATAAATTATTTTAAAATCTTTTATTTGACATTTCGATGCATTAGTCAAACCATAGTTGGATAAATCAGGGTAAAGAAAGGTGTGTTCAGGAATAATGAAAAAATTTAAACGCAGATACTTTTTATATCATCCAATATTTGAAATTATTTGAAATTAAAAATTTAAATAATTTTGCAATGAAGTCTCTTTTATTTGGAAAATGATGATGATAGAGAAAAGTGAATTTTAATGAAATGTATAAGATTTTTTTTTTAAAAGTCTATAAGAAAAACTGTTACTTACCCACATCTTCAGTTTTGTAATTTTGTATAATTTCAGCCAATTCCAAATTACCCGCAATTACAGCCACCTACATTTTTTAAGGAAAATATTTTATAAATAAATAAAAGTCATTAACAATTTTTGATTAAAAATTTAAGAAAAAAAACATAAAAAATCAACATTAAATAAAATTCAAACTAATAAAACCAAATTAAAATAAAAATACAAAAATTACAAAACAACTATAATTTACAATTTAACTACAAATTAACACTCAAAAACATATTAAAAGGAAAATGACCCCAAATAAAGAAAAAATAAAATGTGTCTAATATTTAATAATTAATTAATTTAATAAAAACACAAACACATAGAAACAAATATATATATAAACCTTATTTGTTAAGTATAGAGAAGTAAATACCTGATAAGGAGTTTGATTGGCATAATTTAGCGCACCACGTTGGGCACCACGAAATAGAAGCATTCTAGCACAAGCCTCCTGATTGTTAACAGCGCATACATGCAATGGTGTATTACCGGAAGCATTACGGCCATCCATGTCCGCACCATAAAACAATAAATGTTCCAAATGCTGGACAAGACCGTGACGACAGGCCTAATACAGTTTTTTTGTTTTTTTTTTTTTTAATTTTATATATTTTTTATTTATAATTTTGTTGGTAGAATTTGTTTTAGTTGGTAGTACAAGTGGTAAGATTTATTTTTTTTGGTAGTAATAGTGTTTTTTTTTTTTGGTTTAAAGACCCCATTTAATATATAGAAGTTTAGATGTTTGGAAACCGAAAAAAGTGAGAAAAATATAAAAAAATAAAATTTTGTTTTTTAGGTTAGGTTTTTTTAAAATTTTAAGTGTTTTTTTAAGGTTAAATTTTATTGAAAAAAATGTAATTTGTTGTGTAAAAATATAGGAAAACCAGAGTGTATAAATTAGATTGTAAAGTAAATTTGTTTCTTTAAAAAGTCCATTCAAATTTTGTAGGAAAACTGAAAGATATAAGAATTTGTAGTATTAGCAACATTTTACAGATCAGCAACATGAAACGGAAACATTTAGTGTTATTGGAAACACTTAATGTATTGTTTTGTTTAAGACAAATTAATTAATATAATAAAAGCGCGGAAAAGGTGCTGAGATATATTCCTATGACTTGTTTAACACTTTCGGAAACCTTTGAATTTGGCTTTCTTCTCAAAGGCTTATTTTCCATAGTGAGTGTTAAACTTTTCTTAACCTTTTTCTCGGGCATCAGCAACATAAAATTTTTGACCAGGAAATTGTAAAAAATCTACCAGAAGATATGTTTCGTCATCAATTATGCAGCAAGAATATTTTTTAAAAAACTTGGTTGCAATTTCCGTGCTCTGTTTTGAGCTTCTAAATTTTTAGCAGCGTTCCTGACAGGAACTGTTTGCGCTTAGTATGTTTTTAAATGATTTGTGAAATGCCTTAGCGATAAATATGTTCGATTAGTTTAAACTTTTCGTATCAAATATTACGAGTGCTGAGCTAACCGGGCAGCTTTCCTACTGGATGTGTTGGGAGCTCTTTTGAAAAAATGGTTTGGCTTGAAAAGTATCATTTGGATCATTCCTACCACCTGAAAAAAGTTCTCTATCAACGGACAAGTTCTTTCGGTACTGTTTAATAACATTACAAACATCGTTTGAACCGTCAAATATGTCTCAATGAAATCTAAAGTATATATTGCAAGGGCATTTTGTAACTGATTTGGTGAAGTATGTGCTGGTCTTAATAGCGGTTCTTAACTAGTTCTATGTTTAAAAGGTCCTGTTACTGTCACTTCAAAACTGGTTACTAGAAATGGGTTTGTTTTATTATTTTTTTCATAACCGGAGCTTTTCCTTATGGCGGAATTAATATGTTGGCCCATAAGCAAAATAGAGGTTAACGATGTACAATATTTTAAATAACATATCAGCTTGCTTGCTTTATAATTTTGAGGTCCTGTCACAGCCAGGCAATAAAAAATTTGATTGATTCATTAACTATATCATTCGATTCGAATCAGACAGTGTTACTTCACAAACAGGGTATCAGAAATTGGATTGATTTATTCTTTATCTCACAACCGAATAAAGTTGCTAATACTACAATGTTTTTTATAAACCATATTTTAAGCCAACACCAATTTTAATATAAATTAAATAAAATAGTTTAAATCAATATTTATTTTACTAAACTACTTTATTATTTGTTTATAAAAAATTATAAATATTTTCTTTAATTATTTTTATTTAAATAATTTAAATTTATTATATTTTTCTTATTATTTTAAGGTTATAAACTCTGTTCCTATTTATGGCTGTATATAGTTCTTATAACGATATTTATAGTAAAATTGTACTTACCTGATGTACTTCATTCCAACCCTGATTATCTTGTGTACCCAATGAGGCATGATCGTGTAAAAGACTTTCTGTTATTTTTGGGTCACATTTGCGTGTTATAGAAATATATAAAGGCGTTATGCCACGACCATCTTTATAATTAGGTGATGCGCCCAATTCCAAAAGGGTGCTATTTAAAGGTAATAAAAATAAAAATGAATATAAATATTTACTTCACTTCAAGAAAAACACTTATTAAACTTACGTTACTGCTTCTAGGGAATCTTTTTCTACAGCTCTATGTAATGCTGTTGTACCATCTTTGGTACGATAATCCAAAAGAGCACCGCCATTTACCAAAGCGATTAATAATTTATTTGGTTTTTTAGCACCAGTGGCCACAGTTAATGGTGTTTCACCACTTTCGGGACAATGAAAATTTGGGTCCAGCCCTTTGGCACACATTTTAGCAATTTTTTCCACATGACCACCATTGATGCATTCTAAAAAACGTCGCAAATTGGCACGTGTATGTAACGCCTTCAATTGACGTTCATCTAAATTTAACATTTTATAAACACGACGTTTGTATTTGAGCTAAAAAAATACAAATTAAATTTATGTCATAACATCATTATATATTAGAAACGAGGGCGAGTTTATGCGATATCGGTTAAGATTTTCTTTAAAAAGTATTTTTGTAATAAGGATATCAAATAAGAGATTAAAATCTCTGTAATATAAAAACTGGTTGTATGAATCTTCCAGGATAATAAAGACTTTTATTTGTCCTTGTAAGTTTAAAGTGAAATAATTTGAAAACTTATCCAAATTTCAATTAATTAGAAATTTTTAACGATTAGGAAATGTAAAAAGGATATTTTTCTATTCGTATCCTGGAAGATTCTAAGAAAATATTTTTTCTAGGGCTCTTAACTATTATCCTTTAAAACTTTTAAGCGGATTTAAATAAAATCTGAACCGATATGTGAGAACTAAAAATGGATCATTTTATCTGTGAAAACTTCAGTCTCATGTGAAGTTTAAAATAGAAGAATAGAAGTCTTTTACAGGCTTCGATTAAAAATATTTACCTCCAAATAGCCTACAGGACCATTAAATGGATAATCGCCTAAACGTCGTTCTTCATCTAGGAATTTACCAGCTTTACCATTGGAGGGTGGACAAAAGAGGCCATAATTAAAGCTTTCTTTTAGTTCCTGTAAAATAAGAAAAAATTATATTTAAAGATTTGAATAAAAAAATGGTTTTTAATTTAATAATTCATATTCAGCTATAAATCGGAAGCTAATAGACCGATTAAATTTTTAGTTTCAACACAAAAAATAATTTATTAGCCCTACTTTTAGCAGGCCCTGTTATTATCCTTAGACTCGCTATATGAAACAATTTCTTTAGAAAAGTAAATATTTGAAAAACAACTATATTTACAAAAGGTGTAATTATCTGAAAACTATATATGCACTTTTATTCAAATTAATCATTAATAAAATTTTGACGACTTTTAAAAAAATCCATTCAAAATTGTAAAGATATGTTCATTCTTAAGGTGAACAAATTTGTAGGTCCTTTCCTAATTTCTAGAATCAATTGAAAATTTGAGCTGATCCAAATCAATTAGAAAGCACCTTAAAATTGACATAAAAAAGTAAAAATGCTATATTCGGCTATGCCGAATCTTCAATACCCTTCACTACAAATGCGTTTGAGGTAAATACATTATGTTAAGACATGCACACTCATACATACACTAACAGATGTATACAATATATACAAGTTTTTCTAAAATATGACACAGATACACTTAATGAGCAAAAAAATTAGTTCTATTTTTAACTATAACTTTTTTCTACAGAATCGATTTTCGATTCTGTAGAATCGATAAGATACATACAGTTTAATATTATGGCAAATTTTTATTCTAATTTATAATTGATAATTTTAAGAAAAATTTTCGCCTGCTCTTAGATGAAGATGCTTCAGAGATCGGTCTATATCTTTTTATATACTGTACTGATTTTGCTGATTTCAATAAGAAAACATCTCATGACCACAATAAAAAAAGCTCAAACCAAATTTTATTGAGCTCTGTTGATTACTATGGATGTGAGCATGCCAACAACAGACAGACATACGGACATAGCTAAATCGACTCAGTTTTGATTTGATGCAAAAATATATATACAGTATGTGGTCTGAGATGATTATTTCTTAGCGTTACATACGGAATGATAAATATAATATCCCCATTTCACCACTTGTGGTGGTGGAGGATATAAATATGTTGCCGATTTCTTACATATTTGAGGCGACCAACTTTGGAAGTACACCCCTGGTTGCCGGAATTCACTAAGAACTTGCGCTGCTACAAATCAGTTGCAAAACATCTCTGGAATATGAAAATGAAATTTTATTGAAAATTATTTTGTACTTCCAAAGTTACGTAATTATATCCAAAACATCGTTTGGAGACCACTATGCCTTGTTATTACGCGTTTTGGTTCAACCATTCTTTAGTTTTTTTTCGATTTTTCAATCAATCATAAGAACGACTTTTAAATATTTAATCACAAATACTTAAAATGAAAAAAAAAACATTTATTTATAGATTTTTATCTTAATCTGCTGAACGTTAAAACAAACTAAAGACATTCAACCAAACTCTTCTTTTAGTTAAATATGTCAACAGTTTATACGTCAAGGGGAAAAATAATATACAAAAAATATATATAAAATTTATAACAAAAAGTAAACTTTTCTTAAGACTTGTTTCTGTTATTTTAACTTTTTTGTTTTAGAAACTATTGAATCCTTAAGCCACAAAAGATAAATTGTTGATGCAGTATGTGGTCGATTTAAGTATTAGACCTTAAGAAACTCTATGTATTTCCTGATATTTTATAAAACTTAAATCGCAAACATTTTATATATAAATTATGTTAAACATTTCAATGTTTTTCCTTTAGTTTTCAATGAAATGTTTGCTGGGTAATGTTTTATTTTTAAACTCTATTCTGGCGCAAAGGAAGTCAGTTATTGCGTGTTTTCTACTATTTTTTTTACTTGCTTTCATGTATGTGTGTGTAACTACATCAAAACCTTTTGATATGTATTAATGTATGTATGTACGTATGTATGTATGTATGTATGTATGTATGTATGTATGTATGTATGTATGTATGTATGTATGTATGTATGTATGTATGTATGTATATAAGTATGTATGTATATAAGTATGTATGCATGTATGTATGTATGTATGTATGTATGTATGTATGTATGTATGTATGTATGTTTGTATATATGAGCATTTAAAATACAATTCTTTCTATTCATTAGAAATCAAAATGGGTGGAATGGATTGGATTGAGTTTATTATAGAGAAGAGAGGGAAAAACAAAAACAACAACAATAAAACTACATACAATTTATCATTTGATTGTGGTCCTGTAGTACCATGTTAAGCCGTAAATTCAGGTCAATAAAATACACATACATATGCATAAACACATTTTCCCAATAATGCAGAAAATTGTGGAATATTTGATAAACTATTTAATAGAGAGCAAAGGGCGGTTGGGAAACATGCTAATAAAAATTATTATAGACAAATGTGTGGTCCATTAGGGAGGTCATTTTACTAATAATTTTTCAAAATGTTTCCTATTCAATGAATCCAAATAATTGATGCCAACTTATTGTCACAAACAAAATTGAATCTATTTGAATGTGGAAAGTGCGTTTATTTGTTCACCAAAAAAGGGCAATAAACTTGTGTACAGATTTTTGATTTTTGTATTTCACTCATAACGAAATAATTATGCTATTAAATCAATAAGGTCAATTAATTGACATTTTTATTATTTAAAATGAAACTTCTTATTTTAAAGTCATTTTTCTATAGAAAAATTGCTTGTTTTCTCAAGCTTCATTTTTCTATAGAAAAATTGCTTGTTTTCTCAAGCTTCATTTTTCTATAGAAAAATTGCTTGTTTCAAGCTTAAGTTTTCTATAGAAAAATTGCTTGTATCAAGCTTAAGTTTTCTATAGAAAAATTGCTTGTTTCAAGCTTAAGTTTTCTATAGAAAAATTGCTTGTTTCAAGCTTAAGTTTTCTATAGAAAAATTGCTTGTTTCAAGCTTAAGTTTTCTATAGAAAAATTGCTTGTTTCAAGCTTAAGTTTTCTATAGAAAAATTGCTTGTTTCAAGCTTAAGTTTTCTATAGAAAAATTGCTTGTTTCAAGCTTAAGTTTTCAATAGAAAAATTGCTTGTTTCAAGCTTAAGTTTTCTATCGAAAAATTGCTTGTTTCAAGCTTAAGTTTTCTATCGAAAAATTGCTTGTTTCAAGCTTAAGTTTTCTATAGAAATATTGCTTGTTTTCTCAAGCTTCCTTTTTTCTATAGAAATATTGCTTGTTTTCTCAAGCTTCCTTTTTTCTATAGAAATATTGCTTGTTGTTTCAAGCTTCCTTTTTTTCTATAGAAAAATTGCTTGTTTTCTCAAGCTTCCTTTTTTCTATAGAAATATTGCCTGTTTTCTCAAGCTTCCTTTTTTCTATAGAAATATTGCTTGTTTTCTCAAGCTTCCTTTTTTCTATAGAAAAATTGCTTGTTTTCTCAAGCTTCCTTTATATCTATAGAAAAATTACTTGTTTTCGCAAGCTTCCTTTTTTCTATAGAAAAGTTGATCATTTTATAGGATATTTTTCTATAGAAAACTTTGCTTAAACAAAAAATATTAAATTTTTTAATTAAAATTGCTTTCGTACTCTTTACTAATTTTTGTAATATATTATTCAATTAAATATTTAAGTTGAAGCATACTTTCTGTCACTTCAAATTATGTTAATAAGAAGCATACATTTAGGCTTTAAACTACAAACTATTAATTTGTATAATAAATTTATTCACATAAACTATATTTAATGCTTCTTTACCCTGATTATATTTTCCTACAGGAATATTTTCTTTGATAAACTTATATAACATCCCCAATATGAACGGTACTTAAGTCATCATAAAAGTGATTTTAAAACATTGATTAACATACATTTAGTTGATATTTCAAATTTTATAGCGAAAAAGGCACGTTCCATGTACCAACCATATAATTTTCAACACCTTAAGTATAAAACACTTTTGGCCTCTTCAAAACTACACTTTTGTATGTTCTTCAAAGTGGTCATGTTGTACTACATATCAACCCCCTTTTCTCATCTCTGTCTCCACGACTCCGGCATATAGGAAAACATATACTTATAAACATATGACGTATCATGCATTAAATCTATGTCTATTTAAAAAGAAAGTGAAATACATAGAAACATATAAAAACCAGGAAGTCTAGGGTGTATTCATGTTGAAATCATGATTCTAGATGTTGTTAAAAAAAAAAACAATGTAAATCGTTTGGTTTATGATTATTTTTTACACGATGTTGAATTTCTTTTATTTTTCTTTGTTTTGTTACTAAATAGAAAATATAATGAAATAACGACTTAAGCACGTGAATGGAAGATAATTTTGTTTAGAACTCGGAAGTATTAAAGGTGGAGGCAACATTAGAATATACTATAGGAAATATGTTGGGAAAATCTACATTTAACTAGTTATTTGAAGGTATTTTTTTTCTCCTTAAAGTAGACTACATTTGTTTTTAAATTTAAGTACATAAAGATATGCTTAAATTATAAACTTAACTAAATATTCAACAAACATAAATGTATTTTTAAAATATTTCAAATTTCTTAACCTCAATTATTAAACAATTTTTTACGCCCTAAAATCATGCTTTAGAAATCCTTTTAAAACATTCACTTAAATATTCTTTGACTCGTGTTTGATTATTATGTTTTAAATATACTCTTCTGTATTTTTCTTGTTTTATTTTTTTGAAATAATATTTATTTTTATGTTTGTGTCTTTTCTACTCTTAACATCTTCTTAATGAAATTTTGCTCCCTAAAGTATGCATTAATATTTTTCACCTCACTGATGAATTATTCAAAACACAGGAAATCTGGTTGGTCGGTTGGCTTTATTGCGCACTTTCTTGTATATATTATCTCTAATTCAAATAAACAGCAAAATTTGTTAACTTTTATTATGCCACAAGGTTGCAATCCGTCTGTCTCGAATTTTTTTGTTATTCAAATTATTTTGTGTATAAGTAAACACTTCATAAAATTATAAGTTTCTCTTACACTCAGTTTATTATTCAATGCTCAGTGTTGAAAGTCTCAAGTGCATAACTGAGTTAATTCACATAAATTATTGGAGTAATGTTTGGGTTAAAGATTCTATGCTGGTAGCTTTTCTAATGGATCGGGTTGATTTTAATCATTTTTATTTTGTGTTAATGTTTTGTTGCAAGATATCCTGATAATTGCTGATATTTTAACACAGAAATGACAGTTTTAATAAGGAAAATGATTGCCCGAAAGTAGGCAGTTCTTAAAATGAAACAAGCCCAAATGTAGGCATTTTATTTAAGAGATATTTTAATACAGAAACCAAGCATTTTTTAACAGAAAAACAAGCTTAAAAAGAAGCCATTTTGTATAGAAAAACCAAAGTTCAAAACATGCAAAACATTTCAAAATAAGCCTGAAATCAAACGATTTTTCTATAGAAAAATTAATCAGAAATCCTGCAAGATTTCTGTATAAAAATAAGCCTGGAACTACGAAATTTTTCTTCACAGAAATATGCCTGGAATTTAACAATAAACAAGTCTCGATTAATTTTTCTTGAAATCAAGAAATATTTCTATGAAAAAACAAGCCTGATATCAAGCATTTTTTCTATAGAAAAATATGCTCAAAATCAAGCATTTTATCTTTATAAAAATATGCTCAAAATCAAGCTTTTTTTCGATAGAAAAATATGCACGAAATCAAGCATTTTTTTCTATAGAAAAATATGCACGAAATCAAGCATTTTTTCTATAGAAAAATATGCACGAAATCAAGCATTTTTTTCTATAGAAAAATATGCACGAAATCAAGCATTTTTTTCTATAGAAAAATATGCACGAAATCAAGCATTTTTTTCTATAGAAAAATATGCACGAAATCAAGCATTTTTTTCTATAGAAAAATATGCACGAAATCAAGCATTTTTTTCTATAGAAAAATATGCACGAAATCAAGCATTTTTTTCTATAGAAAAATATGCACGAAATCAAGCATTTTTTTCTATAGAAAAATATGCACGAAATCAAGCATTTTTTTCTATAGAAAAATATGCACGAAATCAAGCATTTTTTTTATAGAAAAATATGCACGAAATCAAGCATTTTTTTCTATAGAAAAATATGCACGAAATCAACATTTTTTTCTATAGAAAAATATGCACGAAATCAACATTTTTTTCTATAGAAAAATATGCTCAAAATCAAGCATTTTTTCTATAGAAAAATATGCTCAAAATCAATCATTTTTATAGAAAAAAATGCTCAAAATCAAGCATTTTTTTCTATAGAAAAATATGCTCAGAATCAAGCATTTTTTCTATAGAAAAATATGCACGAAATCAAGCATTTTTTTCTTTAGAAAAATATGCACGAAATCAAGCATTTTTTCTATAGAAAAATATGCACGAAATCAAGCATTTTTTTCTATAGAAAAATATGCACGAAATCAACATTTTTTCTATAGAAAAATATGCACGAAATCAAGCATTTTTTTCTATAGAAAAATATGCACGAAATCAAGCATTTTTTTCTATAGAAAAATATGCACGAAATCAAGCATTTTTTTCTATAGAAAAATATGCACGAAATCAAGCATTTTTTTCTATAGAAAAATATGCACGAAATCAAGCATTTTTTTCTATAGAAAAATATGCACGAAATCAAGCATTTTTTTCTATAGAAAAATATGCACGAAATCAAGCATTTTTTTCTATAGAAAAATATGCACGAAATCAACATTTTTTTCTATAGAAAAATATGCACGAAATCAACATTTTTTTCTATAGAAAAATATGCACGAAATCAAGCATTTTTTCTATAGAAAAATATGAATGAAATTAAGCATTTTTTCTATAGAAAAATATTCTAATCAGGAAATTTTTTATTGAAAATATGCATGAAATCCAGAAATTTTCTAAAGAAAAAGATGCATGAAATCATGAAATTTTTTATAGAAAAATAAAGCTTGAAAAAATAAATATTTTATAGAAAAATTAAGTTTAAAAATGAGTAATTTTTCTTTGTTAAACTAAGATTGATAACAAGCTTTATAACCGACAAATTTTATTATTAAAAATAACCCTAAAAGTATACAGTTTTTCTGTGAAAAAATAAGCCTTAAAGCTGTCATCTTTATTTTATTTTTAGTGCTCAATGTCCCCGCATAGTTATGCAAAACTTTACCAATTTAAAATTGTGATAAAATACAGGTGTGAAAATAGTGGAAAATTAATGAAAATAAAAGAAAATACTTTGACAAAAGTTTAGATGCCACAATGTTGACTATTTCGTATTTTAACGCTGGAACTTTTAAATCAACAGACTTAATGCGGAAAATGTGGGATTTAATGTGCAGCATTTTAATAGTTTTGAAACTAAGTCTTTGCAAAGTTTGTGGGAATTAAAATAAAATATTGAAATGACAATTAAATGGACAGTATGCAAAGGAAAGTTTACTAATTTAAATTGACTGACTGAGCGATTTAATGAATGTCTAAAAACTTTGTAGACTTTGTGGGAAATAAAAAGTTAAAAGGAATTAAAATACAAAGGAAAAAGAGCATTGATTTTAGAAATTGGTTTTTTAACACTTTTAATAAATTATTTCATATGACATCTATTATTTCAAGTGCTTTAAATCCTAAAAGTATACTTTGTCACATTGTGTTGATTTTAAATCAAAGTGTCTATGAGGGAATATAAAGAAAATCCTTGGGGATCATTAATATTTCTTGCTTAAGCTTTTTAGAGGGGTGTTTTGTGTTAAAAAAAAAACTTGGCATTATTTCTTAAATAAAATGAGAAAAAAATTATTATGGAACCAAAGGGAATTTAAAAATAATTCATTAATTATTTATTTTTAGATTTTTTTTGGAGATGGAGGTTTTGACTGATATTTAAGCATTTCAAAAATTGATAAGTAATTATTTTTGTAACGGAAATTTAACGTTTCTGCATTTAATACTTCTTTAAAAGCCTTTCTGTCTGCTAAGTTTTTTACAATACACTTTTAGTGCAGACAAGTAATTTTGAAAGCTTTTTTTCCTTAAGTAGTTTTCTTTTGATTTTTTTACATTTTTAAATTGTACAAATAATTGATTGGGTTATAAAGAAGGTTACAAATCGTAATGACCTTTCTGGTGATCAAACTTTTTGAGTCTATACCAAACTGCCCGATATTCCAAAGGGTTTTTATTTAATTTTATAGTACTTGAACCGTTGAAGATATCACAATAAAATTTAACTTGGTTTTAGCTTTTGATCAGGGCGGTAGTGGTTTACTTGATTCGTTTACATTGACTCTTACAAGATCTTGACAATGTTCACATGAAAAGCCAGAAAGTCAGACGATCGAAAATCGTTAAATCGATTCAGAATGTGTTTATACTTAAACGTAGAATTTTCTTTCCGTTACAAACTTCTACACAAACGCATAATACCCCAACCATCTACAATAGTGTAGAGTATAGAAAGGAAATTTTATGAAATTTCATAAGTTCAGCTGAACAGAGTTTCTGCTAATAAAGTTAAGAATTATAAAAAAAATTATTGTCCTTAGGAAAATAGTGGAATTTAGAGTGAACAAATTTCACTAAATTTTGGAAAAAAAAAAAAACATAAAAAATTAGATTTTTCACAATTTTATCTCCTTAACCATAATATTGAAGAATTATATTTTTTCAAATTTTTTTTAAATATAATAAATAAAATTTTGGCGATATTTGTCAAAATTTTTAGTCCCCTCAGTGACCAACTTAGGAGGCCTACTTTTCGTTCCCTGGATTTATTAAGAACTTATGGAGTTCCCAAATAATTGAAAAATATATCTAAAATATTTTAATCAAATTGCGTTGAAGCCCTTCAAAGTGTTATTTTTTTAGGGGAGTTGTATGACACCTATAACAAATAATGGACCGATTTCGTTAAATTTAGCACGTCACTTTAGAATGTTACTATCAGATTTGTTTGGGCCAAATTTCGTTTTAAGTCCTTGAAGCCCTATTCCGTGAGGAACATTGGTATGGGGTTAAGTGAAATTATAGACCCAATTTCTAGGGCCAAAATAATGACACATTAAGGAATCTCAAAAATTGCGATCTACATTTTGCTCACAAGCTTTACATGGATAGCAGCAACCCAAATAGACGGATGGTTCGAAAAATCGACTCAGAAAGTGATCCTGAGTATACTTTAAAGTGGTGGTAGCGTTAAAAACTTAAGCACAAACGCTTTATACCCAACCACCTATCTTGGTGTAGGGTATAAAAATACTGCTGATACTTTTTATTTAACCCAATATCATTTATATTGTTTTTAAACATTTATTTGCAATTAAGCAAACAACTTCAGTATACAACAGTTTCAAAGAAAAATATTTTCTTTTTTTTGGAAAAATTGGATCAATTGTGGTACTTTAGGGTTTATTAAAGAAAATGTACTTAATTAGTTAACCATGTTTAATGGGTGTTTATTGGTCCATAGTGTTTTCTCCCCTTAACAGTGTTATAATGCAAATTTTTACACCGATAATAACAACATGATTTCTAGATATGTTTAGTAAACTTAATTCAGACTCTTTTTATGTTTTGACCGGAAAATTTCACATTTCACAAACAAATTCCCTTTAGTTATAATATGAAACAATATTTTATGACCCCAATAGAACACCTACATATTGGAACTCTTAATAATATTCCAAATAATAATATTCCACAAATTTATGGCAAATTCGTTTGTAAATTCTATAAACATTAACCCTATTTGTAACTTAACAGATCACAATTACGGCTGTTTTATACCAGAATACATGTTTTTATTGGCAGAATTTCTTTAAAAGGCTAAAAATACTCGTGTGTATCTTATATATCTAAAGATTGACCATAAAAAATTCTCTTTTATTTCAATGACTTTTTTTTAAACTTCATCTGTAGTTCCATTTTTGTTGAAATTATCATGGTATAAGTTTCATGTTACTATGGGTGTGTTTAGGTATGTATGTGTGTGTGTGTGTTAAATATTGTAAAATTCTATAGATGAATTGTGACAACAACATCAAGAACGACCATAAGGAATTTACGTTTTTTTTCATTAAATTTACCAATACTGAGTCCATCCATCCATACGTCCAGTCAACACCACAAACACCAGTAAACATGCCAAGACAATTTTGTATAACAATTTTTATTCTTCTTTATCTTTTAACCATTTTTTGTGTCTTTTTCAATTTATTTTTTCTTCCTCTGACAGTTTTTTCTGGTATGTAATATGATACTAAACCAATGTGTTCATTCATATATAGAATACATAGTGATTATATAGAGAACTCCTCTTATGTACATCAAAGGCCATGTGGCCAAACAAAGTCTGTTTTATAGTCTTTTAAGCCATTAACAACGAGGGTGGTGAGAAAAGTAATTAGGATATATACATAAAGACTATAACTTTGGTCAATTTTAAACTATATAAACTAAAATCTACGTTATAGGCAAAACTATATTCCAAGCTAAAGTCTAAACTGCACTTAAACTAGGACATTGCCTAAACTATAGTCTAAGCTTTAGTTTAAACTATAGCCTAAGCTATAGAATATAGTATTAACTATACTATGTCTAAACTGTGATATTAGCTATAGTCTAAACTGAAGTCTGAAATATAATCTAAACTATAGTCTAAGCTATAATCTAAACTGTAGTCAAATCAACATTCTAATCTAAATCAACTATAGTCTAAATTGTTATTTAGACTAAAGCTTAAAATGTGACTTAGAGTATAGTTTAGACTATAGTTGAGACTAAACATAGACTACAGTTTAGTTTAAAGTTAAAACTATAGTTTATACTTAGTTAAAACTATAGTTTATACTAAAGTTATAGCTATAGTTTAAACTATAGCTAAACTAAAGTTTAGACTTTAATTTCAACTAAAACTTAGACTTTAATCTAGACTCTTGTTTAGAATATAGTTAAGACTATAGTTTAGGCTACAGTTTAGACTATAATTTAAGCTATAGTTTAGATTATAGTTCAGACTAAACTAAGACTACAGTTTAGATTATAGTTAAACTATAGTTTAGGCTACAGTTTACTATAGTTCAGACTAAACTAAGACTACAGTTTAGATTATAGTTAAACTATAGTTTAGGAAATAGTCTTGAATATAATTTATATAGGCTTCTGTTTAGATTTGGAATATAGTTTATATTATAGTTAAAACTTATTTTTATACTACAGTTAAAATTAAACTTAAAAGTGTAGTAAAACTATAGTTAAAACTGTAGTTTAGGCTATATTTTATACTATTATTTAAACTATAAAGTTTAGATTATAATTTAGACCCTAAACTATGATCTAAAATATAGACCATACTTCAGTATATAATTTAGATTAAACCATATTTTAGACTTTAGGCTATAGTTTTGATTATAGCTTAGTTTTACTATAGCTTAGAGTATAGTTTAGACTTCAATTTAGACTATAATGAGACTATTGTTAAAGCTATAATTAATCTATACCTTAGACTTCAGATTAGATTGTAGTTTAGATTATTGTATATGCTATAATAATATTATAATCGAATTGTTTTCCTCTCTAACCGATCAACCCTCGTTTATATGTCCATTATAATCATCCATAAAAGAGAAAAAGAAATAAAACACGAATTCTATGGTTATTGTCCTAAAACAGTAAAGAACGAACATCATCATCGTAAGCATCATCATCATCGCTATCATCCGCATAGTCTCATTTCATCATCAATGATTTTATACTCTTATGCTTTTAAGTATGTGTGAGAGTGTGTGTGTGTGTGCATGAGTGTGCTAAAATGCATTGAAATAAAAATTGTATTTCAAATGCAGTTTATTCCGATTTTTTTTCTTAATTTTTTTTCGGGTTTAAGATTTTCTTTAGTAGAAAACTGGTTTTTATAGATTTTATTATTACTGATTTTTTTAAAATAGATTAAAGATCACAGTTAACCATTAATTTTGTAATATACAAAAAAAGTGATTTATTTTTGTTAGTAATTTGGTTAATTTTCGGAATATTTTTGTGTTTAAAAAATAAAATAATTTTTCATAAATTAAAAAAGATATTTTCGATAGCAGCATGAACACGAAGAGGTCTTCGTTAAGATTGCGATTTCAAATAAATTTTTTTATAGAAAATTCTTTCTTTATTGGTTGACACAATTTGAAATGCTGAAAAAGCGGAGCCGCATACTATAACACCGATTCATAATTTGTGCTATCTTCTTTATATAGCCAAAATGCTACCTTGTTATTTTGTTATTTCTCATAAAGATATTTGAATCATAATTTTAATTTTTCAAAATAAATTCTAAGTTGTGTTAAAAATCCAACCCCTTTAATATATGCAGCATAAAAATAAAACTTCAACAACCTTAAAATATGCTTCAAAATTTAATTTCGTAATTTATATTTCATCAACGCCTTGAGAGCGATAAAAACTGCAAAATTTCTTTTACATAAAATGAAACCATAAATCAAAAATTTTTCAAAATAGAAAAGTCATAAAAATCAGCTGTTGTCGTTAAGAAAAAGTGGTGAGAAAATTTAATAAAAGTAAATGCGAAAAATCTGAAGGGTGTTTAATAGTAAAACCTCAAATATAAGTTAAAAGGAAAAAAAAGCTTTAAATACCTAAAACTTGTAGCAATAATTCAAACAATTTTTTGGTTTCAAAATAGAATGAAAATTACACTTTTATTGTAAGAAATCCTCCTTCCCACTCCACAACCTAAAGCATAAATCCTCAACACAATGGGCTTTAGATTAAAAAAAAGTACATTTGTTTTTTTATGTAAAATAAGAGAAAATTAGAAAACAACCAAAAATTTAATGGCCTTCATGACGACTTTCATAATTAATTTACGCATAATTAATTTAAGAAATCTAGCATACATTTAGGGGATGATGTAAAAAACAATTGTTATCTGTATGGCAGTAGTAGTAGTAGTAGTAGTTGTTGTTTGTCATAGTAGTGGTTGTAATACTTAATATAAAGAAAACATTTCATTGTACATGAAAAAGTAGAAATAACTGTAAAATATGTTGAGCCAAGCAAAAGGGGGATGTCGCCAAAGCAAGGAATTCCTCATGAGAAACTTGAGGGGTGAGAGAAGTTACTTTAATACATTAAATTAAAATTGTGTTTGCGTTTTTGTTTTTGTCATAGCACAATAACCGCCTAAAAGTATGCATACTTGTTTATATAGACATGAATTATTAAGATAATTATTATACGAGGGTATCTTACAATAAATAATTTGATGAAATCATGAACATTATTTCTTTTTAAATTGAGGCTTTTTGGCTTTTTTCTTAATTTGTGATTGAAAAATGCTTTAGCTTTTTATTTCAAAATTTATTTAACACCCCTCGTATTTACTTTTAAATGTATTTACTAATGGAAAATGTTTGTTTATAAATAACAAGTCATAATATCCCAGTTTTCCAGAATCACAAGGAGTGGGATCGAAAAATTCTTAACACACGTTTTTCATTAAAACTTTTAACCCAAGTGTTATATGATTTTTTCTGATCTGATTATAATGAGTGACCTGAAAAAAGTGTTTACTAAAATTATGAAATATTTTCAACAAAACCGAACTTCATCCGCCTAAAAGTTGGCCAAGTATTCAAAGCTCTGCCAACACATTGTTTCCAATATTATTTAACAGTACCGGGAGAACTTATCGTTCGATAAAAAAAGAAACCTGGTACAGGTAGAAGAAATGGTCCACATGATGTTTTTAAAGTCAAAATATAGAAAGGATTTTCAAAAGAGGCTCCCCAATACATTCGGTCAGAAAGCAGCCCGGTTAACTTAGACTGCACAGGAGCGCTGCTAAAAATTTTAAGGCCAAAAACAGAGCACAGAAATTATTATAAAATATATTCGTTTTCTGGCAGATATTTGTAACTCCCTGTTCAAAGATTGTATATAGCGGATGCTCGAGGAAATTTAAAGAAAGTTTGAGATCCAAAGCTTTCCAAAATGCCTGAAAAGTACTTGGTATTGCAAGCAAATTGCAGTTCGGGCTCTATTAACACCGAAATTTTCATCAGGGAATGTTTACCAAAAAGGTTGCTTCTATTGATATCATAATATGTCCAGTTATATTTTGGCCTCACTTGGTATCCTGCTATTATGGTTAATAAACCCTTGAATGGTAACAAGAAAATAATCTAGTATTTTTACCAAGAGAGGTAAGTCCACAACTAGCTTAATAATGATCTTGAAAAGTGTGGTAGATTTTAAACGAAAGTGGACGGTACAAAACGTTAATGATAGGGTCTCCGAAAAAAGGTCCAAAATTTCATTTCCGGTGACTAAGACTACATTGAAATCTATTAGGCATGAGTGTGTTATTTTTTCATGGGGTTTTAGAATAAAGTGAAAATTGGATCATTGACTGAAGGTCTTTATATAGTCCATATATAATCAAAGGGTTTTAATTAATCATGAAATTGTTTTGGGTTTTAAATATACGATGGACATTCAAATATTTTTGTAAATTATAAAAATTTAGTGTATGGGTCTTTCCATACGAAGTTTAAGGATCCAAATAGCTCTTGATACTTGCAGTGAAGGATAAAAAATTATCGGTTTTTATATACTTTTAGATTGACTATGATATTGTTCTTAACATATATATAAACCCCATTTAACAATTAGATACATTTTGAAGGTCTTAGTATTACATGTGAATATGACAAACAGCCTTTTTTGCCCCCTTTCAACTCTATATTTAGATATTTAAATAAAATTTAAGGGGGAGGGGTGTTAAAACGTGAAAAACTTTATACTTTTTATAATTTCGCTTTGTACATTTAGATGATTGTTTTTGTTACCTTTGTTTTTTTGTTTGATATGGGTTTATAACCTTTTTAGTTCATATTTTTGTTGTTGTTGTTTTAGCTTCTTTTAGGAAATTTCTTTCAGTTTTTAAATTCCATATAAAATAAGTTTTTTTCTTTTACAACAATAAATAACAAAAGGCAAAAAAGTTATGCCTCCACTATGATGCCAGACACTCACTATATTGAAGAGGTACTTTTTGTTTTTATTCCCTCCACCACCACATGTGATAAAAAGGGTATAATTAAGTTTATCATTCTGTTTGGTCATACTAATAAGACCTCATAGATTTTATATATTATTAGTTTAAAATCTGTATCGATTTAGTATATCCAAAGCAATAATTCGAGGTTAATGAAAATCCTTTTTAGCTATTCTGAGGAATTTTTGGTTTATAGTCAACAAAATCGGTTGATTATATAAAAAGTTAAAGACCAGTATCTGGGAGAAGGCAAAAAATTCAAACTTAGAATATTTAGAATTTTTTTAATTTAAAGAAAACCGATTTTAGAAAAAAACCCAATAAAATGAAGCAATTTAGAGGACACATAACAATCAAAATCTATTGAAATCGGATCGGTAGAATATTCCTGGAATATATTTTCTGTACAACATTTTATATAGAAACAATATGTTTTATTTCTGGTTGAATGTATGTGTAAATGAGATGTGCTAGAGGCTGATGTATATATTCGTGCCTCGGGTAAGTCATTTAACACCTTAGGTGGACCTACAGAGTTAGACATCTCAAGTAAAAAAATTTTTGTTAAAAAATCTTAAAAATTTCTATGATTTTAGTTTAAGAGATATTAAGACCAAAATTATATTTTAATCCGGGAGGTAACCTTTTACTAGGAGTTAACTTATCTGTTCTGTAGTTTCCTCACGATATTCAATAGGAACACTTATGGTCTACCTACGAAGTGGTTGAACTCATTAGGTGTGTCATCTGAAAATAATCCTTTTATGGTCTATGTATCTTTAAAAAAGCTTTAAAATTATGTAACATAATGTTATTACTTCATATATGTTATAAAGTAACAACAGTTTTCAAGTTTCGGCTCCATATAATATAGCACAGTGGTCTCTAAACGTAGTACTTTTTGGATATAATTCTGTAAGTTTGGAACTACTCCAATATTTTTGTAATAAAATTAGTTATGAAAATTCTTTTGTTCTTTTCTTATTACTTTGTTTGCAGTACAAGTTTTTAGTGGGCCCAGAAGATAATAAGTGGACCTTTAAAGTTGTACACTTCTACTTCAAGAAATTTGTAAATAAAAGAATTAAGTCCATTTTGGAAATTTGTACTCTCAATGTGGGTTTTAAAACGCATCTTAAATATACCTGAAATATGTATAATTATTTTTACAATTTTGCAAGATCGAGCCTTCATGGATCCGATTAAATTTATATCATTTTGAAATAGAAATCTTGCAAAATGTGGTAACACTTTAACTCTGCACTTTCATTCTTTTTTTATAATTCTAAGAGAACTCTTAACGTTAATTTTATGAAAAGCAATCCGAAGGTATAAAAAGAAAAACTTCTCCGAAAGACCTTTCCGAATTTCGAAAATACTCTTATAGAGGCAGAAAAAAACTTTGCCTGAATTGGAATTTCGGGTATTTTGGATAAAGAGGGTATTTTGACAAAAAAAGGTGTGGATTTTTTTTATAGCACTGTACTAAAGACAGTTTCAAAATAATAGTCTTATTTATGTAGATTTTACTTAAAATTACATAGTATAAATAATCAATTAAAAATTAATTAATACTTGATCCTCTCCGAAAAAAATTGGTACATTTTTCATATAATTTTTGAGTAATGCAACATTTTAATTGGTATGGTACCTTGTAACTGATATGTAGGTCCTTCTTATTCTACATTTCTTAAATTGCAAGATTTCAGTCCATTTACCTCTCATATGGGATGCATTTTTCATTTTGTGATAATATTCTGCACATTTATAACTTTATAAAGTTCCAAGATTAATGTTTGAAACTTCACGACAATTGTCCATAATTTCCAATTCATAATCACTTTCGCATAAACGTGAGTATAATGATAATTACTTGTTTTAACAAGAACAAAAATGTTTACAAGGGTCGGTTCATATTTTTCTATATGAGGTCCACAATATGGTGTAGAATATTATATAGTCATTTTGACCAAAATATGACTCTTTCATTCGTTTTTGTTTATTGTTTATTTTTGTTGTTTTTGGCCATCAAGGAAAAATATGTTATAACATATATTTCCATACGACTAATACGTACATACATATATAAATATATATGTGTGTGTGTAAGTAGTAGAGAGTGAGCGCATTTGTTTCAAATAAAATGTTTGATGCCAAGTTTTTTTTTTCATTTTTCTTTCATTCTTTCATGCAACAATTTTTGCCGTAGTAGTCATTGACCTTTAAATCGTTTATAAAATACTACTATTTTGCTACCTTTTTGTTCATAAAATAAAAATAGAATTCATTTCATGAGCCGGATTTGCAGCAGTTTTTTTTTTAAATAAATAAAACTGTTTGTATGAATTATCATTTTTCATATGATGAATTAAATATGAGAACGGATGGATGAATGAATCCAAACTGAGCTTGAAGTTTTAATGAATACAAAAATAAATCAAGGATAATATGTATGTTCAAAACATACTTATGTACAT
>PYHX02000494.1:19692236-19738668 GCA_004302925.2 Cochliomyia hominivorax
TATTTTCAATATTTTTATTTTTATTATATTACCATTTGAATCAGTTAATTTGTTTTATTGTATAATTTTTTTTTTTATATTTTTTAATTTTATTTTTATTAATTTTAAACATAATTTAAAATATTTAGATTTGAATATTTTTTATTTTTTATAATAAATTATTTATTTTAATTTTATTTCGTGAAATTTATTATTTTCAATTTGAAAAAAATAAAAATTTTTTGTTATTTTTTTTAAATTTAATTCTTTTTTTTAATATTTAATTATTTTCGAAAATTTTAATTAAACAAATTTATTTCCTGCCTATTTATTTTTAATTAACTATTTTATTTTTATTTATTATTTATTTATTTATTTATTTATTTAATTTTTTAATATTTTTAATTTAATTATTTAATTAATTAAATTAAATTTTAATTATTTACTTTAATTTTTTAGTTATGTTTTTTTCTTATTGTATTTGTTATTATTTTTTATTTTCTTTATTTTTTTTTGTTTTTTATTTAGTTGAATTTATTTATTTTTAATCTCATACTATTTTTTATTTTTTATTTTAAAAGTTTTATTCTATTTTTTTTATTTTTTTTTTGTTATATTTTTAATTTTCTTATTATTTTTGTTTTTTATTTGGTTTTATTTAAATTTAATTTTATTATTTTTATTGTATTTATTTTTTTATTGTAATTATTATTTTATTTCGATTTATTTTACTTTATTATTTTATATTAATTTTCTTATTTTATTTAATTTAATTTTGTTTTTGTTTTGTTTTTTATTTTTTATTTTATTTTTTATAATTTTTTTAGTTTTTTTGTTAATTATTATTTCTTATTATTATTTTTTTTAATTTTATTTCTCTATTTGGTTTATTCGATTTTTATTTATTAATTTTTATATATTATATTTATTTAATTTATTTTAATATTTAATTAATATTTTATTTAATAATTTAATATTTTTCTTTATTCTATTTTTGTATTTATCTTTATTTTATTTCTTTTTGTTTGTATTTTATTAAGTTAAATTGAATTTATTTTTATTTGGTTTAATTTTATTAATTTTTTTTTTATTTTTATATTAATTAAATTTATTAATATTTTGATATATTTTGTTAATTAATTTTTTTATATTACTTTATACTTAAATTCTGATTTTTTATTTTCTTGATTTTCATTTTTTATTTTATTTTATTTTATTTTTTTATTTTACGTTATTCTGACTTTAATGTTATTTTGTTTAATTTCATTTTATTATTATTTTATTTATTTTTTATTTTATTTCATTTTATTTTTTTTATTTTAATTTAATTTAATTTTACTTTATTTTATTCTGATTTATTATTTTTATATTTTATTAGAAAATGCGAATATAATTAATTTTCTATATTATTTAATTTTTTATTTGAATTTTTTTTTTTATTTAATGTTTTTTATTTTTATAAATAATTATAATTAAGTTTTTAATTTTTAAATAATATTTTTTTATTTTTATTACTTTTACTTTCAATTAATTAATTAATTAATTTATTTTTTTAATTTTTATTTTTTATTATTTTAATATTTTTACTTTTAATTTATAATTATTATTATTTTTTCTGCATTAAACTTTTTATTTTATTTAAGATTTGTTGCTGTTTTATTTTTTATTGTAATTTTTTACTACTTTATTATTTTTAATATTTCTTTTTATTTTTATGCTCTTTTAATATTTATATTTCATATTTATTACTTTTTTTACATTTTAATTTTATTTTTAATATATTTTTTATTATGTCTTTTTTATTTGAATTAAATTTCTTTTATTTTATTTAATGTTTTTTTATTTTTATATTATCATTTTGTTTTATTTATTTTATTTTTATTAATTTTTTTTTATCAAATCTTTTATTTTTTCAATTTTTTTATTTTTATTTCTTCCTTTTTAAATAAATTGGTAATTTTCATGATTTAAAATTATTTAATATTTTTTAACTTTATTAATTATTTTTATTATCATTATTATTATTTGTTTTCAATATTTTTTAATTAATTTTTAATATGATTTTCTTAAAATTTTAGTTTGTTTCTCAGTTTTATTTTTTAATTTCTACAGTGAATCAAGTAAGTATTTTAATTTTATTATTTTTTGTTTAATTTGGTATTTTTTTAATTTCAGTTCATTATTATTTTTTGTTTTATTAAATTTTAAGTTTATTTTAACTTTAAAAAAAAAAAACACGAAAAAAAAACTAAAAATAACAAAAAAACTAATAACATATCGAAATAATTAATATTTAAAAATAATTTCTAAATATTTTACAGTTTATAAAAAATAAAAAAATATAAAAATAGTTCATAATTAAATCCATTTGATATTTAAAAACTTATTTAAAATAATTGTTAAAATTCAAAATTTAAAAGAGTTTTTTATACATTTGTTTCCCTGTTAAATAAATAATGAAAATCGAAATCCGTTAAATTTGTATTCAATTATTTTATTCAAAACTGTTATTCATAAAACATTTTAAAATAAATAAAAAATAAAATTTTTTGCACTTTTAACACCACAAAAGTTTTATTGTTTTAATTTAAAAATTTTTATTTTTTAAAAATTATAATAAAGTAAGTATAAATCGGTCCTGCCCCACTGTGCAACACATTTCATCAATTATAACATAACTTAACCCAAAGAAATAATTTAGATAACTCAATTATAAATGAATGGAATGTAAACATATAAAAAACAAGTAAAAAGTTATAGTCGATCAAGCCGGACTATTTAATACCCTACTTTACATTGTCTGTTATAAGTGTAGCTACCAAAATACGATCCTTGTATTTTATTTTCTTAAATTATACTGAAGAGTGCAGAGTATCGAAAAACTCGAAGAAAAATCGTTATTTTTCAAATGATCTTAATTTTTACTCTTCTTTGTGAAGATTCAAAAAGATGTTGGATTCAAATTTGTATTTTTATATTTTCGATTTTGCTTCGTACAATCGAAAAAAAAATCATTTACTCTTTCTCAGTTAAAATCATAAACAAAAACGGATTATTTTTGAACTCGCTCTAAACTGTGAAATGGTTGAACGGAAAACAAAAATATAAAAAAGCATGCATTTTTGCCACAATGTTGTTGTACTATACTGCAACAATTCATGCAACACAAGTAAACACATCTTAAGTTGTATACATCGACTTCAAAACAATTTGTGAGATTTATTCATTTTTAAACTTATTTATCGATTTTGTTCATTTCTTATTTTTTATCTTTTTTGATTTTTATCATTTTTTGGAATTGAAGTCTTTTCAAAGAGCGACAAAAAGTAAAACTCTTTTTTCAAAATTTAAAATTAAAACTCTTTGAAAGATTCGATCTTATGAAGATTAATAAAAAGAGTAGAAAACCGTCACCTGATAATGATACACACATTTATGTGAGATAGTTCGTTCCAAAAGGATTTTTTCCTGATGGGCAGGAAGAAGAAATTATGGTTGCCGACTTTCATAAAATTTCACACGCGATTTTGCTTATATTTGTCTTAAGTTTGAACAATTCGCAGCGTATATGTGAGATTAAAGCCCTTCAAAGTGATATTAGAATGAGGGATGTATGAGACATGGCACATCGTTTTAGAGATATCATATGAGTAATGTGTGTCCATTTCATTAAATTCGCTTTATATTTAAGACTTTTTGTGGGCCTTAAAATCTCTATACCTGGAGGAATAATTTGCATGGGGGCTAAGTGGAATCGACCTTGGGCCAGAATAATGGACAAAAGTCAAATTTCATTTAAGACATCTTACAACTTGCAACCAGCATTTTGTTCACATGCAACTCAGACTACCTGCCAGCCAGTCGAAACCGACTCATTAAATAGACTCAGAAAGTTATTCAACCACGTATGATTGGTGTAGGGTATTAAAATGTAACAAATATTATTTTATTAAAAAATATTTATACTAAAACAACAACCAATAAAAACTTGACATATTTAAAATGACATGATATTGAGGAATTATTTCAAAACAATTTCAAGAACTTTAAACTTTAAATTTCCCTCCAAAAACAAAATCCATTAAATAAATCTTCCTCTCTAAAATTTCACAAATATTTTTAGTAAATAAATTTTAGAAAAAAAAAGAAAAAATAACAGAAAACTAAAAACAAAAAATTACAACAAAAAATTATGTTAAAAATTTTTCAATTTCATTTCATTTAATTTCAACCCTCATTTTGTGAAAATGCTGCCAGTCAGTTACATTGAATAGTTGTTGTTGTTGCTGTTGCTGATGATGTTGCTATTATTTCAGTGGATGTTGTTGCTGCTGGTATGAAAAAAAACCTTTGTTTGCAAATTAAATTTCACATCAACTTCCGTTTTAGTGTTTATACATTTCCGCTTTAGAAAACTACTGTTTATAACCTACACCACGATAGGTTTTGGGGGTATTATAAGTTTGTGCAGATGTTTGTAAAATAGTCCAACCATCACTTTTAAATAGACTGTTCAACTCAGAAACACTTCCTGAGGCGATTGAACCATATCCGTCGGATCGGTTAGCTAATGGTCCATGTAAAGGTTGTTCGCAAAGTACAGGTCACCATTGTAAAGATGTCTTAATAAAATTTATCACGTAGTTTTATTTTCATCCAACGACGATGCCTCTTGAAATGTTGAATTTTTTCATATGGGTCCCATACAAATGTCCTGTGGGCATTGGGATTTTTGGCTCATAGAATTTTGAAATATAAAACGATTTTTACCAAATTTTTTTATAAAAATAATATTTTATTTTCTTTGATCCCATACAATCACCCTTCCAAATATCACTTTATCACATTTCAACAAACAATCTGGTGTAGAGTATTACACAGTCGGTCTCGACCGATTATGACATTTTACTTCAGTTTATTTTTTATTTTTTTAAGTTCTGGTGGTTTTGTAGTTAATGTTCGGAAACTGAGGTATTTCTATATGAAAAATAATTCCAAAAGATTTAAAGGGTTTACATTGATAATAGAAATGTTTGAGGCTCTTAAGGGTCTTATGATGAATAGTTTCCCTAAAGTATTTAAGGAGAATAAATGCAGCACCAATGAATGACAGATTCTTGAAAATCTTAAAAACAGCCCTTGATTTATGATTTTAAAAAGGAAATCAGTTATATATTTATAAGGGCTGATATAAACAGAGGTCAGTTGAGCTCCAACCATTTAAAAAGTATCATTTAGTACCGCGCAGTGGTTCCAAAATGATTTCTGGGGAAATAATGCCTATAAAATTACTGAATAATGTTTTAATAAAATTTCACATGGGCTTCTTGAGGTGTTTCTAAATTGATTTGTCAGGGCCCGGGTTAAGGTATGGACCTTGTACATCTGTCTAGAAGGTGCCTTATTTTAAACTATCCAGATTTCTTAAATGATTTAAAAGATTTCTTATGAATAAATTCTACTAATGAAAAACCTTGTTGTGTGGGTAAGTTATCTCATAAAGTTTAAGAGATATTTTGATTCAAAAATTAAAATTTTATTTTTTGACTGATCTTGTTGAAGTATTATATTTAGAACGAATGACAAATCTTAAATTTTGTGATTCGAATTTTTTAAACAACCAACATTACCCGAGATTGCCAATATCCCCACTAACTACCTGGAGACATGTGGTCTTCTAAATCAACTCAAACATTATTAAGATACCTTCAAAAGATTTAAAAGTATGTTTCATATTAAAAATGTTTGGAACTGCCTTATTAAAGTAACGTCAATTTTGAGCTTCTACGAATAAACTTTTTCTAAATTCGGAAACCCTTTAAAGGTGTTTTTGAAATCTAAAATTGGTGCAAATTGTATTATGAAATATTTATTAATTTACCATATGTAATTTAAATATAAATAATGCTGTGCTAAATATATGACTCTATCCCAAAAAAAAATCACAAAATATATTGAATAAATATATGTTTTATATTTGCCATTATCGAATCAGATTTTAGGTATAAATTGACTTTAAAACAAGTAAGTATGATATATTCGATACCCTCCACTACAGATACTATGAAGTAAATACAATATCTTCATACACACTTACATATACACTCACATACTCACTCACAGTATATAAAAGTTTCTCTTAAATTCAACACAGCAACACTTAAAGAGTAATAAGATCAGTTATATTTTTCTCTATGACTTATTATCTACTGAACCGATTTTGATAATGTTTAGATCGGTGATGAGGTACATACAACTTAATATTATGACAAAATTTTACTCTTTTTTAAATAATTTTAATTTATTTTTAAATTTTACTCGATTTTTAAATGACAATTTTACATAAGATTTTCGCTTGAATTTAATGGTTGCCACAGATATCGGTCTATATCTTTTAAAATACCGGAATTTATTTTGATGGTTTTAAATAGGAAACTTCTCAGGGCAATAACAAATGTTCGAGGCAAATTTCATTGAGCTTTGTCAATTACGTGGATGTTAGCGTGTCAATAATAGATGGACGGACAGACATAGCTAAATCGACTCAGATTTTGATTTGATACAAGAATATATATACAATACGGGGTCTTAGATGATTTCTTCTAAGCGTTACACACGGAATGACAAAGTTTGAAATATGTTTTTGAAAAATGTATAAAATTTCTTTATTTTAGTTTGAGGTATCTTCAGATATCTGTCTACACATTTTTTTATCTGAATCGATTTTTTAGTTATAAAAATCCATCTGCTCCGAAAATTAGTTCAGTATCAAGCCTGTGAATAACAAATAGACGGACTGATATATTTGATCAACTGTCCAAGAACTGTTACATTGCCAACTAGACAAATCAACGAGGAAGCTCTATAACCATGACTCCAAGATAATATTCAGTATTTCATATATGTTCTTTTGATCGTGTCCAATCGAAAATTTTAAATACGCGTGAAAACCCATTATTTGTGTGGAACCTTATATTTTCGGTGAAAATAAAAACTATATAAACAAATCTATAATTATAACATTTCATATAATATGGAAATATCGTCTTTAATATAGGACTATAAACAGATTCCCATTTTAATACTAAAATACCCAAATTTAATTTCTCCAAAACTTGTTTCCAAAATTTACTTTCTCAGTAAATTGGTTACTCTGTTCTCATAATGGGTTTGGTCCAATACAGATTTTTTCAACACATGTATTTATGTAGTTTTTAAGATCCACATAAAATTGGGATACAGACAATATTATAGATTTTTTGGACCTAAATTTACCCTAAATTTCATTCGCTTTAAAAAATGGTTCAAATTTTTACTTTGTACTTAACATCTCTTAAACAATAGTTTAGGGCCCACATATTTTGGAGAGCATTATATATAACACATAAATAAAACTTTGGGCAATTTAACAAAGCTGTAGCCTCGATACCTAATTTTTTGATTACTTTTTAAATGGATGTGGGGATTATACGAGGCCTCAGGGAATTTATGAAATGATTCTTTAAATTGTATAATCTTATCTAATCATTCTGATTATATAAATCTTAACTAACAATTATTTCTTGAGATTTATGCACTTTAAAATTATTTTTGGATATGGATCTACGTGGAAGCTACAGTCAATTGTGATCCAATCTTCTTTAGATTTGATATTTGAATTCCAGTTAATCTGTGACAAATAAGAGATATTTTAATTGGAATTTTATAAGCCGAAATCCTGATTCCGTGAGTATGCTTGTAGATGGCTTATCATGGCTTATTTGACCTTGGCCAGAATGAGGACATCTCTAAAATTGCGACCTGTACTGTCTTCACGACATTTACATAAATAGTGAGCCGTATGGGCCGCAAGACAGACAACTATTTCCAAAACAGATTCTTGAAAAAAATTGTTAATTAATGGTGGATGCGATGAACATAAAATTTGGACTGTTGATACCTTTCGGCTCACAGATCCACGTAACAAATGTTTAGGGGATAAAAAAGGGTAAAATCGGTGACGTAGTATTTACTAGACCAAAATGCATATGAAAACATTAATGACATTTTGTTATTATTTTTGAAAATATTCCGACAGTTTTTGGTACTTTTTAAAATTCGGCCATTTAGGGAAAGTAAAAGAAACAACCATATTTTGGTACCTTTTTGTAACATGTGTATTTTTCAAAGAATTATTTCTAAACTTTTGATTACATTTGGAACTTATAAAAAAGTTAAAAATATCGATTTGGTACTTTTTGGAAATTCTAATATTTTGGGGGTAAAAAAATGTACTTATTTTTATTACCTTTTTCCTAAGTCTGTTATAAATCAAATGATTCAAATAAATTCATTGAGAGAACTTAATTGGTGACAGAAAAAGTACCTAAAAAAGAGGGTAAAAGGGGGAAAATTACTATCATTAAGATAAATTTGTTAAAGTTTGAGAAACAAAAAAAAAACAGTCATTTGGTACATTTAAACGTACTAAATAAGTTAATAAGTTTAGTTGTAAATAGTAATATTAATTGGTACTATTTATAATTAACTTTTTTAAAACGATTAAATGTACTTTTTAAATGAATTTGAAGACGTTTTATCTGCAACTTTGCTTTTCTGGAAAAATGGCAGAAAATAGTTCTTTGGTACTTTTTTTTAAATTCTGTGCAATAATTAAGTTAAAATATGAAAATGGTATACAAAGTCCTAATTGAATAGAAAATAATTTGAAGACATTTTGTGGTACTTTTTAAAACCTCTATATGGAAGCAAAATGATACTTTTTATGAACTTTTCTAATGGTACTTTTTGAATTCTATGTCATTTGCCGCCAAATGAATATAAATAATTTGGTGGTTGGTTCTTTTTGGATCTTCTAAAGGTACTTTTTATAGTATTGATAATAATGACATTAAAGATACAAACAGATCAAAATGGATTAAATTAACAAAATTGGATTTTATGGTACTATATGAAATTTAGTGTGGTACTTTTTTCAATCTTTGACAGAATTAACCTAAAATTATGAAATATACAAATGGACAAAAATAATCCCTTTGTATTATATGGTACCTTTTGAATCTTCTTTGTTATTTCCAAAAGTAAAAGTACGAATGGATTTTTTAGAAGTACTTTTTGTATTCATTTATGTACATGAAATTAAAGATACAGTGTTCGTAATAGATAAAATTAACAAAAGGGAATTGAAACTGGTACTTTTTTAATCTTTGACAGAATTTTCCCAAAATCATGGAACAAAATTTCAAATACCCCGAAAAGGATAAAAATAATTTGGTAGGATTTTCTGGTTTTTTTTGGTCTTCCTTTAATAAATTATGTAAAAATAGGAAATTTACGATACACGGTCCAAAGTGGGGTTTTGTGGTACTTTTTGTTATATTAGTACTAATCAATTTTATATACAAAAAATATATAATATTAATCAAAGGGAATTTTATGGTTCTTTTTGAAAAATCCATGAAACAAATTATAATTAACCAACAAAAAATGGTACTTTTTTACATTTTATAATTATTTAATAAATTTTTTTAGGATTTGCTCATATAGAAACAGTTACAAACATAAAAATACATATGTATATGTTTGTATGAGGGTTATGATATACATAAATATGTACTTAAATTCCATTTGTATTCCCTGTATTAAGATATGTTCATATATGTAAGTATATATCATACAATTATGTTATTTTCCATGTTATGTTTGTGGTTAAATAATTTGCGTTGTTTTTGGTGGATTCGTTTTTATTTTCAGATTTTTTTTCCATAAAAATTTCATAGTTTTAGATTAGATTTTTTCACAGAACTTGTTACTATTTCAACAGTTAAATTGAGTAAATTCAAGAGAACATCATTATATACACTGATGCATATTCCTATTAACGCATTTAATGTTTATAGCCTCCACCACCAGAAATGGTCAAGAGGTTATATTAATTTTGTTATTCCCTGTGTAACATTAAGATGGAATCATCTCAGACCATATATATAGTCTTGCATCAAATATCTAAGTCGATCTAGTTATGTCCGTCTGTCCGTCTGTCCTTCTGTTTGTTTGTTTGTCTGTCTGTCTGTATGTCTGTTTGTCTGTTATTAACTGAACAATTGACAGTGCTCAATGAAATTTGGCCTGAGTATTTGCTATAGTCCCGAACAGCTTCCTATTTAAAACCAGCAAATTCCGTTTAATATATTAAAAGATATAGACCGATATCTGAGACAACCTCTCAATTGTCAATTATATATCGATAAATTAGAATAAAGTCTTGCCATAATATTTGGTTATATATACCGATCCAAAAATGATCAAAATCGGTTGAGTTAAGTGTTAAGTTCATCTGTTTCTATTACATCATTAAAAGTGGGTGGATAATCCTTTGTTGTGGTCTGGCATTGATTCCACTATTTTTGGAAAGAAGGTGATCGAAATCAATATCCGCCCAAACTTGCTTTACTTATAGTTTTAGCTTTGTTAAAGTTTTGATATAATTTAGATAATCTTTACATGCCATGTAACCCCACAACTTCTCCATCGTTCTAATTTGTCGATTTATAATTTACAATTTTACGAAAGTTCTTTGCTTGAATTTCTGAACTGTCTCAGCTCTGTCATTTGCTGTGGATGTGAGTGCACTAACAACAGACAGATTGACATAACTAAATCGACTAAGATTATGAGGTCTGAGATGATTCCAGGTCTAAAAACAAATTTTGAGGCCTCAAACTAAAGTTAAATTTTACTAGAATCACAGAATCACATTTCCCCTCTTCCATCGCCCGTGACACTTATATTAGCATGGCGGTAAATCGTTCCGGCAGAGCCTTGAACCTGTTTGGACATCTGTAAGACGTCTGGCAAGCGGAATAGGATGACTCCTTACACTTTTTTTATATCTCTCATGTACTTTTCCAAACTCTTTCTTAGCTAATAGAATATAAAAGTCGTTATGAATTTTATCATTTCTAGTGTACCACGGAGCCAGTTTTAAATCGTAAAATTTTAGATTGTGTCCTCTGTATAATAAAAATATTCGTTTTGCAGGCCGTCCCCCATAATTGGATACCATATGTCCATATTGATTTTAAAACATACATACAGGATGACTTTATTTTCGAGACTTAATTTAGACAGATGTTTTATTAACCAATGTAAGCTGGAGTCTTTTAACTTCATATTAAGGCTGTTGGTTTCTATATGGCGGCGACATGTAAGTCGCTCTGGAGGATGTTACCAACGTTAGGAGAAACTGGTGGACAGTTTCCTCTTTTAAGAACGAAGATGACATGCTTACTTTTCAGTTCGTTTAACTTTATTCTCCAAATTCTTTAATCATATTTCAAAACGTCTCAAATAAATGTCCAGGGTATGAGAAGCTAAGTTAGGGTCCTTTTGTGTGTACTGAGAATTGCCGTATCATCAGCAAATATTGAAAACACAAGATCATCGCATAAGGACAAGTCAGACGTGTATATCAAGTAAAAAATATTATTTACCTCCAACAATTTTTTTGTTTAATTTATTTAAATATTTAATGTGCATTTATAGGGATATGCACCAGTGTAGTTATTATTATACAGTTAAATTTAGTAAATTCAAGTACACACATAGATACATCATTAGTTTCAATGTGCACTTAGTTTAAAGGGTTTTGACAAAATAAAAATAATGTAAAATATTGAGAAGGTATATTAACTTTGTCATTCCGTTTGTAACGCTAAGAAGGAATCATCTCAGACGCCATTATGTTTATATATATATATTCTTGCATCAAATCAAAGTCTAAGTCAATTTAGCTATGTTCCTCTATCTGTCTGTCCATCTGCCTGCTTGTTCGACTGTCTGTCTCTCAGTCAGTCAGTCTGTTTGTCCATCTGCCTGCCTGTCTGTCCGTCTGTCTGTCTGTGTTGGCACAATCACATCCACAATAATTGACAGAGCTCAATGAAATTTTATCTGAGTTTTTCTTAAAGTCCTTAGAAATTTCCTATTTGAAACCAGCAAAATCGGTTCAGTATATCAAAAGATATAGACCGATATCTGAGGCAATTTTTTAGTTCGTAAAAATTAAACTAAGATTTTGGAATAATATAAAGTTATATATATTTCATTATCATTCCAATAATTATCAAAATCGGTTCAGTAGAACAACAGTTATAGACAAAAATATAACTATGACATTAACCGTTAAGAAACCCGGTTATATATTTTATACGTTTGCGAGTGAGTATGTATATGTAGGAAACATATCCTATTAACTTCACACGCACGTATTTGTAGTGCAGGGTATTAAAGATTCGGCATAGTCGATGGTCGATGGCATTCTTACTTGTTGTTTATTTTTATAAACAACCACAATTTCCTCTTTTCTGCATAAATATTTATTATATGTCGACTGGGGTTTAAATGTTTATGTATTTGTATTTGAAGTAATAAATCTGTGGTATAAATTACATGATGCAAGTTTAATTTAACGGAAACAGCGACATCTATCTGATTATTAAAGGAAACAAGTGTATTATTTTTTATTAATTCTATTCAAAAAAGGGGGTTAAATATGAGAATTTATGATGGATTTGTTTTTGGTTTAATTGAATTTAATTGAAATTGATGATAATTTTGTTCAAAATACAGGTTAATTATAATCTACAACACCATGACACAGTGTTCCCAATTATGTAACTTTTGAACAGTAGGAAATATCTTAATGGAATTTCATATGGTTAGAACTAAAGTGTCTTCGAGTTGAAGCTATCGGGTCATCAAATATTTGTCGATGTATGGAAAAAAGAGAAATTTTTCTGGAGGAAGTCTTATTAAGTTTGGGTATTCAGTTGAGGCATAAACTTCTGAAACAAATATGTCCTTGAATCAGAGAATTAAATAAGATTTCTACTTTAACATTCGGAAATATTGCAAATATCAATCCAAATAAAACTTTTTTAAATTCATATTTTTCACCGATCATTTCCAATACAAAAGGCGTCAGGCAGAAAATACTTCTTGAGGTTTTAGCTTACATATGCTGCTATATAAGAAGTGGGGTTCGAAAAATTAACTTATAATTTTAATTTGATTGAAATTTTTACTACAATTCGCAAAAAAATTGTAGTTTTAATCACAACTGATGAAATTTTGAACCTTTTCACTTTTTCTGAACAGGTAGTTCAAATCTACACTTTTGGACACCTTTTCTGTGCTCTTAAATTCTTTTTTAACAAGAGTTCAATATCTCTCCACTGGCCTTAGCTCCGAACAGTTTTGAGAATTTTCCACTCTTGGTACAGATACAACATTATTGTTCTTGTACCCCTCAAGGGCTCGTTGATCATTGTGGCAGGATGTCAAGTCAGGCCAAAAATTATTGGAGACAATATGAAATGGAAGTAGTATTTTTTGTATACATTCCTTGATGTTCATTTCGGTATTTATAGAGTCCTTGATTTACTTTGTCTGACGCTTTGACACGCTGATCGCTTTTGTGTCCAACATTTTCTTGAACATTCCCTCGAGCATCAGCAACATAAAATTTTTGAACAGAAACTTGATTTCAATTTTGGTGCTCTGTTTTTGGCCTAAACATTTTTAGCTGCGTTCCTATCTGGGACTTTTGGAGCATTGTATGTCTTTAAACCTTTTAGTACCAAATAGTTCAACACTGAGCTAATCCAGCTGATTTTCTACCAGATGTGTTGGAAAAAGCTTTTTATTTTTTAGCTTTAGAAACATCATATGGATCATTCCTTTTACCTGAACCAGGTTTTCTATCAACGGACAAGATCTCCCGGTACTGTTTAATAACATTTGAAATATTTTGAACTTGAACATCCTTGGTGTTGTGAAAAATTAATTTGCATCTTCTCTTGATCGGACAGAAAAGTTCTCTTGGGCAACTTTATTAGAAACAGAAATTTATAAAATTTTCTTATTGGTAATAACTTTAAAAGCAATTTTTACATCTGCGTTTATAGAAATACTCTACATGATAAAGCACGAAGAACATTAAGTCACATGGATAAGGCAAACAAATCTGAGAAAAAATCTTGTTTACTTAAAAAAGGTCCGCTAAGTCTCTCAATAAAGTTCATTTTTGGATGAGAATAACAACGATAAAACAAAAATGAGAAAAAAATTTAATGCGATTATAGGAATATGCATCAGTGTATAAATTAAATTTCTTTTCAATTCATAAATGAATTTTTGGCGAATTTAATAAAAATCAACAGTTTCGAAATGACCAACTTTGGACGCACACCGACTACGCCCCTGACTAGATTAAAGCCTGAACTTTTACAAATCAGCTCGGAAATATCACTGTTCTATATGAAATTTCATTAAAATTTCTCTAACGGTTCAACGTTAAGGAAATTATTTCCAAAATGAATCCAGCAAATAATGAAATTCCTTTTTCCTTAAATTTTTTATGATTTCATATTAAAGTTCTTTTTGCTCAAAATAGACCATAATAAAGAACAGCATTTCTTTCATCAAGTTTCAAATTTTGTATTTACACAAATACACACACATATACACCGTTACATATACATATGTTCATGTGTATTTCCATATTTCCAAAATCTTCACAAAACTTTTTGCCAAAAATTGTTTCGTAGTAAATTTTATGCTCTTCTTCTTATTTCACTTGTAGCACGTGACCCAATGCACTTGTGTTAGTTAAAGCCGAGTTAACCAACACATTGAAAAAGTAGAAACACATACAATCACTAAATTTGGATCAGAAACTTTAAACGCAAATGGAAAAATTTAAAGAAAAGTAAAGAGAAAATAAAAAAAGGACCGATGGAACAAACACATTCCGTCTCACACATTTACTGCCTAAACACCCATATGGAAAGAACACATTATATACACACTTTAATAAATATTAAATGTTTCTTAAATCATGCAATAAACACATATAATTTATCATAAATTTCGTTATAACTCTTTTCTATGAATCAAAAATTTATGCAAAATTTATGGAAAATTTTCCACAAAAAAAAAATATGAAAATGAAATTTTTCCACAAAAGGAAAATTTTTCAAAAATTTTTTATATAAAAAAATTATCGATATTTTTACATATTAAGAAAATGAATCGATATATTTTTATATGAAGAAAATTTATTGAAAATTTGCTATAGAAACAAAATTTTCTATAGAAAGAAAATTCATCGAAGATTTTCTATAGAAAGAAAATTCATCGAAGATATTCTATAGAAAGAAAATTCATCGAAGATTTTCTATAGAAAGAAAATTTATCGAAAATTTTCTATAGAAAGAAAATTTATCGAAAATTTTCTATAGAAATTTAATTTATCGAAAATTTTCTACAAAAGGAAAATTTATCGAAAATTTTCTACAAAAGGAAAATTTATGGAAATTTTTCTACAAAAGGAAAATTTGTGGAAATTTTTCTACAAAAGGAAAATTTATCGAAAATTTTCTGTATAAAAAAAAACTATCGATATTTGTGTCTATTAAAAATATTTATCGATAATTTTCAATATTAAGAAAATTTATCGAAAAATTTGTACATAAAAAAATTTATCCAAAAATTTCTACATCAAGAAAATTTATCGAAAATTTTCTATGGAAAGAAAATTTATCGAAAATTTTTTATGGAAAGAAAATCTTCTATGGAAAGAAAATGTATTGAAAATTTTCCATTGAAAGAAAAAGTTTTCTTTTTAAAGAAAATTTATAAAAAAAATTGTCAATATTTCTTCTCTTTAAAAAAAAATTAATAAGGAATTTTTATTAAAAATTTGCTGAAAATTTGCCAAAAAATTGCTTGATTTAACAAAATATATCGAACAATTTCTTAAAAAATCTGTTTTAAGAAAATTTATTGAAAATATTCTATTTAAAGAAAACGTTTTCTGTAAATGGAAAATTTTCTATAAATTTTCTTCAATTTGAAAATATACGACCTTTCACAATGAATTTTCGTTTGTGTGAAAAAAATCGTTATAAAAATTCAAATGAAACACGAACCCTGATGATTAATGAAACGACTCTGTTTTAGCAGTTACAATATTAATTTGAATGGGGAACAATGTGGAATTGAGACACAAAAACCCAAAGTAAATAAAATGCAAATTTCCAAAAACTCCAAGAACTTTTATTTGCAGAACAAAAACATACATTAAATAAACAACAACAAAAAACAAGATAAAAAAGGTACAAATTGAAAATGAAAGAATTTAAGAAAATAATAAAAATGATAAAGAAGAGAAAATGAAATAGAGAGAAATGTGCGGGTGATGTTTATTAATAAATGAAATTTAATAACGAAATTATTTAAGTGAAATTCATTCGTTTCACGTTATTAAATTATTTAGACTAAACGACTTTAATTATTGTGCCAGTTCTTTTTGTGAGATTGACTGATTGACTGAATGATTGATTGTTATTAACATAATTTATTAGTTCTTAATTGATTCATTAATTATTTGTTAATTAACATCCTCTTCTCATTTCTTTCTCTTCTATTCCACTTTTTTCGAAACTATTTGTGCCGGCTTTTATCGAGATTTCTTTTTACACGAAAAAAAAACAATAATTTCCCATTAAATTCTATTAATTTTCCTCTCTATTTTTATGTCGGCTGCTGTATGAAACAACAACAAATACCTGCGTGTTCTCATTTATTTGTTTTTGTTTTTATTTTTTATGTTTAAATATGATTTTTCTTGTTTTATATTTTAAATCACAGAGTTGGAAAAGAGTAATTGAATTTTAGTTAAAAGGAAATTTTTGGGGGAAAATGTCCTTCATGGGAAATTCATTTAACAATATTGTGTAATAAGTAAATATATCGAAAATTATCGATAAATTTCTTTCTATAGAAAATTTTCGATAATTTTTTATTATTTTCGATAAATTTTCCTTCAATAGGAAATTTTCAATAAATTTTCTTTTATAAATAATTGTCGATACCTTTTCTTTATATAGAAAATTTTCACTAAATATTTTATTAAAGAATATTTTTTTTTAATTTTCTCTATAGAAAATTTTGAATAAATTCTTATTCTATGAAAAATTTTCTATAAATTGTCTTTCATTAGGAATTTTTCGATAAATTTTCTTCCAATAGGAAATTTTTGATAAATTTTCTTCCAATAGGAAATTTTCGATAAATTTTCTTCCAATAGGAAATTTTCGATAAATTTTCTTTTATAAATAATTGTCGATACCTTTTTTTTATATAGAAAATTTTTGATAAATTTTTATTCTATAGAAAATTTTCGATAAATTTTTATTCTACAGAAAATTTCGATAAATATTTATTCTATGGAAATTTTTTGATAAATTTTTATTCTATGGAAATTTTTCGATAAATTTTTATTCTATAAAAAAATTTCGATAAATTTTTATTCTATAAAAATTTTCGATAAATTTTTATTCTATAAAAAATTTTCGATAAATTTTTATTCTATAGAAAATTTTCGATAAATTTTCTTCGAATAGGAAATTTTCGATAAATTTTCTTTCATTAGGAAATTTTCAATAAATTTTCTTACAATAGGAAATTTTCGATAATTTTTTTATAAATAATTGTCGATACCTTTTCTTTATATGGAAAATTTTCACTAAATATTTAAGAAAATTTTTGATAAATTTTCTCTATAGGAAATTTTCGATAAATTTTTATTCTATAGAAAATTTTCGATAAATTTTCTTTCAATAGGAAAATTTTCGATAAATTTTCTTTCAATAGGAAAATTTTCGATAAATTTTCTTTCAATAGGAAAATTTTCGATAAATTTTCTTTCAATAGGGAAATTTTCTTTCAATAGGAAAATTTTCGATAAATTTTCTTTCAATAGGAAATTTTCAATAAATTTTCTTTCAATAAGAAATTTTCGATAAATTTTCTTTAAATAGAAAATTTTCGATAAATTTTCTTTCAATAGGAAAATTTTCGATAAATTTTCTTTCAATAGGAAAATTTTCTTTCAATAGGAAAATTTTCGATAAATTTTCTTTCAATAGGAAATTTTCAATAAATTTTCTTTCAATAAGAAATTTTCGATAAATTTTCTTTCAATAGGAAATTTTTTTTCTAAATTTTCAATAAATTTTCAACAGAAAATTTGCGCTAAATTTTTCTTTTGTAGAAAATTTTCGCTAAATTTTCCTTTTATAGAACATTTTTGTTGAATTTTCTTTTTATAGAAAATTTTCGTTAAATTTTCTTTTTATAGAAAATTTTCGTTAAATTTTCTTTTTATAGAAAATTTTCGTTAAATTTTCTTTTTATAGAAAATTTCATTAATTTTTTCTTTTATAGAGAATTTTCGCAAAATTTTCTTTTTATAGAGAATGTTCGCTACATGTTCCGTTTATATTTTTGTTGAATTTTCTTTTTATAGAAAATTTTCGCTAAATATTCCGTTTATATAAAATTTTTGTTGAATTTTCTTTTTATAGAAAATTTTTGTTAAATTTTCCTTTTATACAAAATTTTCGTTTAATAGAAAATTTTCGCTAAATTTTGTTTTTATAGAGAATTTTCGCAAAATTTTCCTTTTATAGAAATTTTTTTTTATTTTTTTTATAGAAAATTTTTGTTGAATTTTCTTTTTATAGAAAATTTTTGTTGAACTTTTTATATAAAAAATTTTTTGTTGAATTTTTTTCATAAAAAGTTTTTGTTGAATTTTTTTTATAAAAAAATTTTTTGTTGAATTTTTTTATAAAAAAATTTTTGTTGAATTTTCTTTTTATAGAAAATTTTTCTTGAATTTTCTTTTTATGGAAATTTTTCCTGAATTTTCTTTTATGGAAATTTTTTGTTGAATTTTCTTATAGAAATTTTTCGTCAATTTTTAATCGTTAAAATTTCAAAATTTCCCTTTAAAACCTCAAATTCTATTTTTCTCTCCGCCATCTCTGTTATTTACACAATTCTTTTTGATAAACTTGTTACTGTGAGCATAAGCAGGTTGTATACCTGTTAAGGGAAATTTTCTCTTGTTATTGTTTGTTGTTTAGTTGCGCTCTAATGTTTACGCTCAATCTCTAAGTGTTGGCGTGCGCAAGTGGAATTGAAACAAGGGAATTTTTCTTGGGGAGCAAAATTCCCGTTGGAGTTTTGCAATTTTTATGAGAAAAGCCAGTTGAGTTTTTGATGTCGTTGCGGACGGTGTGTTTTTGATATAAATAACGGTTAAACGGTTTAGACAAAAAAGAAGTGTTTTTTGCTGAGTGTTTTTTTTTTGTATTTTTGTAAAACAAAAAAAGCTGGAAAAAAAGAAAGAAAATAAAAATCAAAACAAATTGTTAGTGTTCTGGGGTGTTTGATAAAACAATTTGTTAAGAAATTGAAGAAGAAGAAGAAAAAAGGTTCTTGTTAATCAATTTGTTAACGGTAGAGAAAAAAGAAGTAATAAAAAAATAATTAAGTGCAAAAAGAAATTATTATAAATGAAAGATAATAAATAGAAAAAAATTACTTAAAAGAAAAGGAATTTTTGTGAAAAAAGATGTAAAGGAGAGAAGAATAAAGAGGTGTAAGAGTTTTTTTTAAAGTTGTAAGAATAAGAAGAAGATAAAAAAATTGGGAGAAGAAAAAGTGTTCTTGTTTAATAGATTTTAGTTTTACAATAACAACAACAATAAGAAGAAGGAGAAATACTTACAGTATTGAAAACAAGAAATAATAAAAAAATACAAGAAAAAGAAAATAATAAAAAAATAAATCTTTGGTGAAAAAAGTGCAAAAACCGGTTCCTAAGCAAGTATCCACTCAAGAGTTTCAAATGTAAGAAAAAATAATCGTAACAGCAACAACAACAAAAACGACAATAACACAAATATTTATAGCAATCAACATTCAATATAACAACAACCAACATCAGCAGCAGCCAGATTTTTTTTATGACAGTGTTGGTTTTTTTAGTGTGTTTAAGTGTGTTAGTGTGTGTGTTTGTGAATGCTTGACTTATATGGCCATTTGTGTGACTTGGTTGGCTTACAATGGCCCACAAGCCAAAGTGGACAAAAATCTTTAATGTAATAAAATAAAATACAAGAAAACAACAACAACAAGAACAACAACCAGCAGCAGCAGCAGTTAAAAACAAACACAACAACATTTGTTATATGTTGGATGCTGGCTGTTTGCTGTGCAACGTTTTAGGCTTAAAGAAATTTTTGTACACAAAAATTAAAAAAAAAAAAAACAACGAAAAATACCAGAAAAGAAAAAGTAAGAAATAAAAATCTATAAAAAAGTTTTTTTTTTAATCTCTCTCCCAAAAGAAAAAGTTCTAATTAAATTTAGAACAAAAAGTGCTAAAAAGTATTGAAATTTTGGATTAAAAATAAATTTTGTTACGAAAAGAAATCTCCACCCAAAAGGAAAAATTATAAATTAACTTAATAAAATATCTAATTTTGTTGTTGTCAAATATATTTTATTAACCAGAGAAAAAAATCATAATAAGCTCCTTAAAATACCGCGCCTGAGCCTGAGCTCTTTAACTCTCTTTACGCTCTTTAAAGTGAAACAAAAACAAACCAAAAAAAAAATCCTGAAAACAAAATATAAAAACTCTCTCTCTCTCTTAAAAAAATAACTATAAAAAACCAACAAAATAAACAAACATCAACAAAAACAAATAATTCTCCATATTTTCAAAAATAATCTCCCTCCCCACTTTAACTTCAATACACTTACACGCACTCATGCATCCACACATACATGTCCTCATATAAACATAAAACAATAAAAACTCTCTTTTTTAAAAAAAGCTCTCTTATACAAACTTAACTATAAATAAATTTTTATATCCTCTTCTTATTCTCTCTAAATTCTGTATCTGTGTGTAAAGGTGTGTGTGTATATATGAGTGTGTCCTCAAGTCTCAAATTTATCATTATTCCGGTATTTTATGCTGCAAAATCAACAACAACAACAAAAGAACTTTTATCGTCGTCTCTAAAGTCTCTTATAGAATATAGAAAAAAAGGTCAGTATCCTGGTTATTATATATATTTCTTTCTTTCCTTTTTTCTTTGTTTTTGTATTTGTTTTGTTTTGTTTCTCTTTTACATCTTTGGGTGAGTATTGTTGTTGTTTTTTATTCTGTTTTCTGCTACTTTATAATTTTAGTGATTTCTTGCTTTATGTTAAGGATTTGATTGTTTTAATTTTTCTATTCTCTCTCTTTCCCTCTCTCTCTTTCTCACTCAAAATTGTTATTAGCTGTTTTTTTTTGTTATTGTAACACTTAAATAAAATTCAATTTTTTATATTCTCCACTACCAGAAATGGAATAACAAAAATTAAGTTTATCGTTACGAAGGTAACACGAAAGGAATAATTGTTTCTGAATGTCAGTATGTTTATATGTCTGTCTGTCTATCAATTTGACAGTCTATTGTTTTTTTCTGTTTATCGCGAAGTGATTCCACATCGTATTTTAAATAATTCTGTAAATGAAATTTGATATGAACATTCTTGAGGTGTTTTTTAATTGATTTGAAGCAGGACATGTTTGTAGTGGGAGCTTGGGTGGGAAAGTAGATCTCCAAAGTTGGTCACCGATCTCCAAAGATCTCTAAAGTTTTATGATCTGATTAAAAAACATTTACATACATTATAATTTTCTACAAAATATGAATTTTAGACTAAAGTAAAATGTTGTCCCATTTTCGGATTTTTTCATACTCCATAAGCGCAAGCGATGATGAAGGTAGAAAGAAGGAATCATCTTAGTATATATTCTTGCAGCAAATTTATTTCCATCTTTCGTCTATAATAATTTCCCGTATTCATTGAAATTTGACCACATTATTTGTTGTTGTCCTAAAAAGTTTCCTATTTGAAAACAGCATAATCGATATCTGTAACAACAGCAAAATTTCGAAAAAAAACTTTTCTAAATTTTTTCAACAAAAAGTAATTGGTCCAAATGTCATCAAAATCGGTTCAATAGAAAAAATGTCAGGCTAAAAATAAACAGAATTTTATTAAATCCCAAAATCAATTTGTTATATGGTCCGAATTTTTCAGATAATTTTCTAAAATTTATTACAGAATTAGATTTTGTTAGGGCCATTATTTTACCTGGTTCCTTCCAGGAATATGGTTTTGAGATTATAAAACGCTTTAATATGAATTAATTCTTTTGAAATTTGGAACAATTACTCTTCCATATGAGGTCCCTAGCCGGAAACAATGTTGAGCTTATATACCTCTTCCATATAGACTAATTCCATTGAAATTCCTGAAATTTCCCAGAATAGGGTTTTAACTTTTTGTAACTGTTTTAAATATACGTTTCTAATATGGCGAATATCGGTCGATATATTGCTATAGCTTTTATTTAAGACTCCTTAACGGAAAAAGTCTATAATTATCTTAAATATATGTTACAAAAATTAAGAATATTGGACCAAATTTAGCGATATCTCCCATTTAAGGTCTTCTTATTTCTTTATCATAATTAATATTTTTTGTATAAAAATCGGTCATTTAAATGTTTATCTTGGTTCTAGAGAAGAGAGATATTTTCAGTGACTGAAATTATGAAATAACATTTACTAATACGGATTTTATTTCTTATTTTAAGCGATTTATCTAAAGTGAAAATTATCCTTTTCCTATAGAGTTCAGTGTGAAATATAGTTATTGAGCGATATAAGACATAAGCGTTATAAGACTCCATATTCTTGGTCGTAGGAGATATAAGATTCTATATTCCTGCACTATTTTTTAAATTTGAGTTAATTTGTCGGTAGATCTGTCCGTTCATGTCAGTGACATTGTCAAACTAATTAACTACTTTTAATGCAATTTCCCCCGATTGTATGTTGTTGTCATCTTTAGCTTGTCATTTAAAACCTTTAAAAGCTATAGACCGATATCTGATCTCACTTCCAAAATTAAAGTAATATTTTAATAATTTATTAAAAATAAATAATCTTAAAAGAGTTTTTTTAATAAATATTTATTTAATCATTTTTGTTAGATCATATTTCATACAGTCATGGCAAAAAAATAGATTCAAACTTTGTTCTGCCAGTTTTATTTATTTTCTCGGTAAAATTTGGATTAAATTATAAATATTTCTATGCTTGATCGTAAGAAATATTCTAAATATAAAGTCACTATGAAATAAAAATGCGGTTACTTTGAAGAAATATTATTTAATTTGAATAAAAGATTATTCAAATTGACAAAAATAAATTCTTTATATTGATGAATATTAATCAATTTAAATACCATATTTTAGTTAAATTTATGAAATTTTAGTTGAATTGAAGAAAGAATTATGTTAAATTGTTGTGATAAATTAATGCATAAAATATTTAGGACCAACTGAAGGAGTACGTCCCATACAAAGCAAATACTAATTAAATAATGTCTTAAGAACTGTAATAAAGAAAATTTTCAAATTTGGTCTCAACAACTTCCTCAATGAAATATTTTACGTGACAAAATGTAAGACGGATAGGATCAGCGGAGAATTAGCCTCCATACAAAGCAAATATTGATTATCGAATATCTATAAATCTTTTACAGCGAGATTATCTTTTTAATACACGATTATGATTTGTGAAATTTCTTTCGATGTCTAGGACTGACGTAATAAAAAATATTCTATTAAAAAGATATTTTTCTCCTGTATTTATATCTAAATTCATATGACAAAGAAAATATAAAAAAAAATATTTGACAAAAAAATTGTTAAAGTAACAAATATTTTATTCAGATTAACTTCATTTTAGTATGTAGATTTGAATAAATTTGTGTTTTTACAAAATATCTCCTGAGATCAAATATTTTTTCGTTATTTTTTAAACGAAATTTTATTCAATTAAACATTTTTTATTAAAATATTTAATTGATTAAATTTTTAGTACATTTGAAGAAAATTCGTCAATTTGAAGAAAAATTGTGTTAATCAGAATAAAATTTGTTTATTTAACACCTTTTTTCCGTTAAAGTTCTACGAAAATTTTTCGTTAATATAAACTACGACATTTGGTTCGGTGTATGATTGTGCATAAAATGATATCCAAATTTTACCGAGAAATTAAATAAAACGGTTTACTTTGACCCCATTTTTGTGACCATAACTGTATTTCGCAAGTTCATCAGTGGATGTTAAATGTTTTATGTCAATTATCAGCATTTAAGTTTCATTTTTAATTTATTTATAATTTTTTAAATATATATTTTTTAATAACAATTTTTTAATAAAAAAATATTGTGAAAATATATTTTAATATTTTATTTTTAATATTGTGATTATTCCCTTTAATGATATCAAATTTATATTACTTTTGTTTCTACTTAATAACAAAATGATTTTATGTATTTGGAATGTTGTAACGACCGATGACTGTTCTCGGGAATTTTTTACTGTTGATATTAGAAGTTTAATTATATAAAAATTTTATCGTTAAATAAATTAAAAGCTATAAAAATTAAAACAGGGACATTGGAATAAAATTATATACACTAGAGCCCCAAATTACATCGTTAATGTTGTACCGGAGAAACGCGACGCAAATCGAATCCATTTTGTTTTCTTTCAAAATGCACTGAAATTAATTTTATTGCATTCTTTGCAGTGGCATTCTTCGCTTATTTTGCTCATGTATCCAAATTTACCAATCTTTACCAATCTTTACCAATACGTATCTTGTTTAGATTGGAGGGGTGTGACAATTTCAGCTGGTTAATTAATATTATCACTGTATCACTTGCAAATTGTTCTTATTGTTGTAGGTGCTAAACCGTTTTAAAACGTTTTATTCCAAATGTTTAACTTTTCTTTTACTTTGACTCATGGTGCAAAAAACTCTCACACGGTGACAGTATAAGCTCAGCTGATTATTTTGTGCTCTCTCTCTCTCTCTCTCTCTCATTATGTCTCTGTCACCCAACCATCTATGGTGATTTTATACCCTACATCACCATAGATAGTTGGGATATTATGATCACTTTCTGAGTTAATTTAACGGTGTCTTAATGAAATTTCTCATCTGTTATTATTTTGGCTCAGACCGATGCCTATTGAATAAAAATGTTCCTCCCGGAATGGGGATTTAAGGTCACAAAAGCTCTAAATATAAAGCGAAATTTAGCACAAACTATTTTTTATAACATTTTAAGACGATGTGAAAAAATATTATACAATTATCGGTCCATTACGTTGGATTTAGATGATAGTCGATCGACCAATATTTTCGGGAAAGAGGTTTTTAGTTCGTAAAACCCATAGATATGAAATTATTTTCATTATCATTTCTAAGATCGGTCCAAAAATGGTCTATTGTCTGCTATTCCGACAAATTTATTTGATATTAAGAAAATTTGAAAGTCGAATATTCAAATACAAGTAACTCGAAAACTATAAATGATAACAGTGAACTATAAGTGATCACATGAAAGCATGTTTTTTAAAGGTCTTTAGAAAATGAAATTACCCCACTTTACGTTCCAAAAACTCCGCCCACGGAGCTCCAATTGGGTTCTAATTGCTCAAACTAAAATGTCACACTCCTCTGCTCTCATTATGTTAAGTATAATGCAAGACCAAACAGCTGCTCAAAAGTTACAGATTTATTTCCGAAAAAGATAGATTTTGTCCCACTGTGTAATTCTCTACTTCCGAATATGAAGATCCGATATAAATATCACATAAATGTGACTTTTGGGATAAGATAAGATAAGATAAGATAAGATAAGATAAGATAAGATAAGATAAGATACAAACAGAATTCATAAAACGATATTTTACGAGGGTCGGTTTAAAGATATTTCAGTTATGCTCTATTACACTCTTTATTGTGTTTTTGAATGTCTTTATTGAAGAGAATATAAATTTGAAATTATGAAGAGGAAATCTGAACCGATATAAGTCTTTATTTTCATGACAATTTTCCAGATTGGAAAGTGTTACACGTGTAATTAAGACTTGGAATAGTGCCCCCGCGTTAACTTCTTTAAGTAGTTCAAAGTTATAAATTTAATTTTATGTATTCTATTCCATCCTTATCCCCTCCTTTAACAAAAAACAAAATCTAACTTTTGTTTATAATAATTGACACTAACCAGGACTAAGATATTTTATTGTCCTATCAAAACAATATTAAAGTTAAAATGAAAAAAAAAAGATGTGTATAATAGAAGAGAAGAATCGGAGAAAAGAAGTGGAATAGAGAAAACTTGTTAGACATTTTTATACTTTCAAACAAGAAAAACGCATAAATACTTGAATCCCCCCTCCCCACAAAGGAAACGTTTACGAGCAAAAATCCAAAACAATAAAATCGATTTAAACACATGATTTGACAGTTACTAAGATATTTACAGTTACACAACACAGACGCAAACACAAATACAAACAAAATATTTAAAAAGTCTAAAAATTTAACAGCAGCATCCACAAAAGCATCAAAAGAAAATTGAAAAAAAGGACAAAAAGGAATCAAAAAAAAAATATTTCTCTCCCCCCAAAGATTTGACAGTTATGTTACGTGGAATAAAACAAAGATAAATGACAAAGACTATTTCAAGTTATTTTCCCAACAAAACACTTGCCTCCAGTGTAAAAGGACTTGAAGTCCTTTAAATACAAAATATTTAGATTTTTTTTAAGTCCTTTTTGTGAAAAAAACAATAAAAAAGGAAAAGAAATACAAATATGAGCGAAGTAAAACAAGGATAAAAACAGAATAATACCAACCTTCATATTGTTTTTGTTGTTGTTATAATAAATTATTCACTAAGTAAAAAAAAAATAGGAAAAGGATGTGGAATATAACAGTAATAAAACAGACGAAAGAGGACGAAAATAGACAACAAGCAAAAACAATAAAAAATCACAAAAGCATAACAAATCAAATTATGACATTGAAAGAAAAAAAAAAAACACCGAAATTAGCAAAAAAGGGGATCAGGAATTTTAGTTCGAAGGCTGGAATTTGAATTGAATTAAAAGATTTTTAAATGTTCTTTACCTGATGGAGCTCAAAAGGATTGAGGAGGCATTTAAGTAAAGTAAACAATTGCGCCATAGAAAGGTTTTAAAGCTATAATTATTTCCATTGGACCCACTTGAGAAATTACAACTTAACCATTACGATTGCATGTGAAACAGCGATTGAGCCGATTTAGCTGTCTGTCGCTTGCTGACAGGATCACAACTCACTGATTATTTATTACTTTTTTTAAGCTGATAAATGTTTTAAGTCAGCAATATCGGACGCATCCTTAAAGCACAACATAGAAATAATTCGTTTTAAAGTCCATGTGAATAATTGTCCAGGAAGGTGTGAAGAAGTATTCTAAAAATCCTTAAAATGCTTCCTTTTAAATGCCCAAGACTTGTTCTACTATAATGCAAAAACGTATTTATTTTACACTGCAGTTAAATACTCTTTTTCCCTCTGCCAAAGGAAGCGAGTGCAGAATGTGCTCTCTAAAGGAAACTACAGTGCATTCATTCTCTTTCAAAACTTTCGCTCTTAAAAATTGTCCCTAACAAAGTCAGTATACAGCTTCCTTTTAGCCATTCAATAGAATGGATCGTAGAATGTCAAGTAAATCTGTTCAGATTAAAAAATTAAACGTTTTGGAAGAAAGCAAAAATGTCTTCGGTAGGTCTTTAAAGAATACTTAAGCGTTAAAGAAGTTACATTATTTTCGACTCCCTATAAAATTTAATTGAAGGTTAATAATTGTAAAACAACTAAAACTCTTTCAGGTTGTAAGGTTTATAAGTCTATCATAGACGTTAATCGCTATCAATTTCGAAAACTAAAATGTAACATTAGATCCTCTTGCATCATCAGATCAGATCTTCTCTTTTAACACTTTCAACACCTTCAATGGGTGTGGCTGATTTAGCAAAATTTTAGCTTTCTTAATTTAAACGATCCATTCAGAGGATTATACGAATATAAGACTCAGCAATTTAATGATCCAAATGATGCTGTAAATTCTGAAAACCTATAAACCATGCGATTGAAAAATTCTTATCAAGGAGTGAAGATATTGTGGCCTTCTTTAGCCCAAAGTCAAAGGATTTTTGGGAATAACCCATAAGACCCACATGAGATAACAACGAAAAGATAAATATATCTTTTCGTAAAAAGATATTCTTCTATAAGATATATTACTTGGTACTGAGATAGTTAAAATTCAGGATCAATGTGCTTAGATCGAGTGAGAAAACTCTGATATTGATGTCGGGAAGTATCACATTGTTGAGTATGAACAATGTGATTTGGATCCAGCAAGCATATCTTTATATCATAAAATATCATGAGAACTAATGTATTTTAAGTCAAAATAGGCCACAGAGCCAAACGTCTTAAAAAATGATTTCGGCCACGATCAAATACTTGATGATCTTATGATATTGATTTCGAAACTTATAAATGGACTTATATATGTAGCTGTAAATATTTTTAGCCTTTTAAAAGTCGCAAGTTCAAGGATCTTATCTAACAGGAAACTCTTATTGCCACAGATCCAAATGTCTCAAAAACTGATTTCGGTTATTATGAAATACTTAATGATCTTATGATATTTTTTCGAGAGTTATGTTGCTGGAGGGTTCTACTCAATTTATTTTTTTAAAGTATTCGTATAATAGATAACAGAATATTAAAACAATTCTCAGCATATACTAACAGTGGGTCACTGGATTTGTTGCTGATTTCGTGATCTATAAAAATAAAGTGTGTGAAGTTAGCTACGACAGTTAGCTACTTTTTCAAAATTCTGTTAATTAACATTTCTCTTGCTCAGAGAGTGAAAAGTTAACAGAATTCAATTTTAATAACATTTTTGGAATGTTAATTGACGTATACTTAATAGAACCAATGCGTAACGACTTTTGAAAATTTTGTTCTTATATTTTAATAATATTTTTAAAATTTTTTAATATAGTTATAAACAATATAAAGGAACCTACTAATATCAAGGATCTTACATATAATATCAAAAATAAACCAAAACTAAAGAAGGTGCTCTAATGGAGCCTAACATGAAGGAATGCTATAATCTTGGTATTAAAATATGGGCCAAACGAAAAAAGGTGCGCTATTGGGGCCTAGTACGAAGGAAAGCTACGCTCCTATAGAATTCAGAACAGAAAGAGATTATTGAAAATTAATCATGATTTTGAGAAAAAGAAGTTTGAAAATTTTCAAAATTTCTATATTTTTATATGAGGGTCCAAATTGGTATCAAAATATGGGCCAAACGAAAAAAGGTGCGCTATAGGGGCCTAGTACGAAGGAAAGCCACGCTCCTATAGAATTCAGAACAGAAAAGAGATTATTGAAAATTAATCATGATTTTGAGAAAAAGAAGTTTGAAAATTTTTCAAAATTTCTATATTTTTATATGAGGGCCCAAATTGGTATCAAAATATGGGCCAAACGAAAAAAGGTGCGCTATTAGGGCCTAGTACGAAGGAAAGCCACACTCCTATAGAATTCAGAACAGAAAAGAGATTATTGAAAATTAATCATGATTTTGAGAAAAAGAACTTTGAAAATTTTCAAAATTTCTATATTTTTTATATGAGGGTCCAAATTGTTATCAAAATATGGGCCAAACGAAAAAAGGTGCGCTATTGGGCCTAGTGCGAAGGAAAGCTACACTCCTATAGAATTCAGAACAGAAAAGAGAATATTGAAAATTAATCATGATTTTGAGAAAAAGAAGTTTGAAAATTTTCAAAATTTCTATATTTTTATATGAGGGTCAAATTGGTATCAAAATATGGGCCAAACGAAAAAAGGTGCGCTATAGGGGCCTAGTACGAAGGAAAGCTACGCTCCTATAGAATTCAGAACAGAAAAGAGATATTTGGAAATTAATCATGATTTTGAGAAAAAGAACTTTGAAAATTTTCAAAATTTCTATATTTTTATATGAGGGTCCAAATTGGTATCAAAATATGGGCCAAACGAAAAAAGGTGCGCTATTGGGGCTAGTGCGAAGGAAAGCTACACTCCTATAGAATTCAGAACAGAAAAGAGAATATTGAAAGTTAATCAAGATTTTGAGAAAAAGAAGTTTGAAAATTTTCAAAATTTCTATATAATTTCCAATAGCGCACCTTTTTTCGTTTGGCCCATATTTTAATACCAAGATTATAGCATTCCTTCATGTTAGGCTCCATTAGAGCACCTTCTTTAGTTTTGGTTTATTTTTGATATTATATGTAAGATCCTTGATATTAGTAGGTTCCTTTATATTGTTTATAACTATATTAAAAATTTTAAAAATATTATTAAAATATAAGAACAAAATTTTCAAAAGTCGTTACGCATTGGTTCTATTAAGTATACGTCATTAACATTTCCAAAAATGTTATTAAAATTGAATTCTGTTAACTTTTCACTCTCTGAGCAAGAGAAATGTTAATTAACAGAATTTTGAAAAAAGTAGCTAACTGTCGTAGCTAACTTCACACACTTTAAAAATAATTGCATAAAAATTAATGTGTCATTTTCAGACCCAAAAAGGATTGAAACTGATTTCGAGCTGGTTCTAGTTGTTGAGGATATGTAGTAGATGTATAATTGACTGTAATTCCTGTAACAGTATGTGTTTACAAATTAAATATCCCTCTGTCGCACTTAATGATCTGTAATTCGAGATATAGATGTTGTTGGGAAATATGAACCAACTACAACGTTTTACACGAGACTTTTAAGAAATTGTTCAGGGTCATATACTTGATTATCTGTAATCGATCTATAATCAATAATATTCATAGATATCGTTCGAAAACATGAACTGGGTATAATATGCTACGTATAAGACGTTTTTAGAAATTGTGTTAAAAAATTTTGATCATGACCTTTTATATTTCGCTTGCTGTCTTCCCGCCTCCATCTTTGAGTTGTTGCCAATGCAGATGAAATAAGTTTAAACGTGACTCAGAATAAACCCATTTGTGATTCAATCTAATTTGTTATGAATACAGTTTTGCTGAATTAATATTTTTAAAAGATTTTATATTCTTATATGATTTTGACTTTATTCTTATCCCGTAAATTATCATTGTTTTAATGTGAATAATGTCCTAAAAATTATTTAAAGCTTGAAAATGACCCCGATTAAATCTCAATAAATATGAAATGTTTTGCAAAACTATCAACTGATGCTTTAGTTTTCTCTCCCCCTAGACTTCTCCCAGAAAAAAATATTCAAAAACTACACAAAGGGAGCATTTAATAGTCAAGTCCACCCCAAAAATAAAATCTATCAGGCATAAAGATAAAATCGTCTTATCTTAAATAACTGTCAATATTGGTAACACTTTAGATGATGGTAGTTATGAAATAGAGGGTGCTACTTTTCTTGGCTTTCACTAGCTTTTGCCCGAAGAGAGCAAAAAGAGAGGGAGAGAGAAGAGAGTAAAACAAATAACTAATAATACTTACACGTGCATAGAAAGTATTTGTGTTAGTGTGTGTTGGGTCCCATATGGAAAATACATTGCTGTTGCAAATCATAGTGGGGTCACAAGCGACTCCTTCCCACTGTGCAATGAAAAAACAAACAGTAAATTCCTTTAAGAAATGTGGTTTATGAGGTGGCATTTGTTATTGTTCACAAAGGTGAGTGGGTGGTTGGTTGTTTGGTGGTTGTTTTAAATCATGAGTGTCCAGTTATATGATACGCATATGTGTATGTGTGTATATATGTATGTATGTCTGTATGTATTTATGTATGTCTGTATGTATGTATGTATGTATGTATGTATGTATGTATGTATGTATGTATGTGTCAAGAGATCAAAAGTTTTTTTTCCATAAATATTAACGTTAATGATTCTTTTATATGTTTATTTCTTCTTTCGCTTTAACTTTAACTTTCCACATTACGACGGATTGAAATCTCATAAAAGTATTTTAGATTTTATTTCTTCGTATATTTATGTTATTGAAATGATGATATTATTTTCGTTATAACCGAGAGCTATTAATACATTCGCTAAGAAAATTTGCTAAAATATTCATGAAGATAAATAAAAATTGATAGAATGATAATTTTTGTATTTATATTCAATAAATAATGGAAGAGAACTCTGGAAAATAATAATGAAGAATTTTTTCTTTGCAAAAAAAGGACGAAAAACGAATGACTTTTTACTACTGATAGACGAAGTGTAGGAGAGGTGAAGCTCTGAGTGTAGAGTTTTTCATAAACATATTTAAACTGGAATCAGAACTAAAATCTGAATTAGAAATGAACTGGAACCTGAACTAGATTCTAAACTAGAATCTAAATTAGAATTTGAACTTGAAACTGAACTAGAAACTGAACTAGAAACTGAATTAAAACTGAATTAGAAACTGAATTAGAAACTGTATTAGAACTGAATTAGAAACTGAATTAGAAACTGAATTAGAACTGAATTAGAAACTGAATTAGAAACTGAATTAGAACTTAAATAGAACTGAATTAGAACTGAACTAGAACTTAAATAGAACTGAATTAGAACTGAATTAGAACTGAACTAGAAACTGAATTAGAACTGAATTAGAACTGAACTAGAAACTGAACTAGAAACTGAATTAAAACTGAATTAGAACTGAACTAGAAACTGAATTAGAACTGAATTAGAAACTGAATTAGAACTGAATTAGAACGGAATTAGAAACTGAATTAGAAACTGAATTGGAAACTGAATTAGAACTGAACTAGAACTTAAATAGAACTGAATTAGAACAGAACTATAAACCGAAATAGAAATGAACTAGAACTAAATTAGAAACTGAACTAGAAACTGAATTAGAACTGAACTAGTACTTAACTAGAACTTAAATAGAACTGAACTAGAACTGACATAGAACTGAACTAGAACTGAAAGAGAACTGAACTAGAATGAAACTAGAATTGATCCAGAACTGAACTAGAACTGAACTGGAACTGAACTAAAACTGAACTAGAATGAAACTAGAATTGATCCAGAACTGAAGTAGAACTTAACTAGAATTAAGCCAGAACTGAAATAGAACTGTAGAATCTGACTTGATATAAAATAAATTAATAATTTCATTAGGACCTGTGAAGTATTCAGTTTAATTAATCTTCAGAATTCATTCTCCCATATTGATATTACAGTTTGTTTTAATTCCCCTCTGAAAACTTCTAATATTTATGTTACTTTTAATGATTTTCAATTAATAAACAAATACCAGAGAAAACCCTTGAACTGGATTTGGATTCTTCATAACAAAAAAAATCAATTAAAAAATTAATTTTAAATGCAAAAGTATACATATGTATGTGTGTATGTATGAAAAAGAGAGAGAAAAATAACAAAATTTATTTGCTGAACTCCCAGTCAAAAACGGAAAAATATATATTTTTTTTGATTCAATGACTGACATTCAATATAATTTGAACAGTGGAAATTCGTATTATCGAACATACATGTTGGTGTTGTTGTCACTTATTTATTTTTGCTAGTGACACAATACAGTAGTTCATCTTCTTTTTTTAACACCAAACTAACTTTCCTGTAACAACAATACAAATAACAATTCATTAATGTTTTCACTTTTTATATGTTTGTGTGTATGTGTGTGTGAGTGTTTTGCACTTGTATGTGTACTCGAAACTATAAAAAGGAATAATTTATAAACTGAGATTTTTACAATATTTTTTACTCTTTCCCACTTTATCTCTCACCCCCCCCCCCACCTACTCTCAACACCCACTTATACTGGGATTTAGTTTAACTAACCGTTACATTTTTTTTACAAACCCACCCCCCCTTTTTGTACTCCCTTTAGGATATTATTTATTTATACTCTGTTTTTATATTGTTTGTTATTGTTTTTTTCTCTGTGTAGGGATTGTAAGAGGGAGATAGAGTGGTAGAGTGTGAGTAAGGAGAATAAGAGAAAAATCAATATATAAAGTAGATGAAAAATTATAATAACAAAAGAAAAAAATACAAGAAAATATATTATAATAGACAAATACAATAACAAAGTTATAATAATGGAAAAACTTTTACTTTACTCTCTTTGTGTATAAAATACTCTCTAAGGAGGGTGATCGAAAAAATATTTATATAAAAATTGTAAAAGAAAAATTGGAAACTTTGTTCGGTTGGACTGCGTGTGTTATTTTCCAGAGAGTTTAATTTTTACTTCAAAAAAGATGTTAATTTTTTGGTAACGCTCTTCGAAAAGAGTTTAATTTAAAAAAATGATAATAATTGAAAAGCATAAAATCCAAATTGAGCAAAATCTCACAAAAAGAGTAAAGTAATAATTTAGAGGTTGTGTATTGCGGTTAAGCTTATAAAGGAAAAATTGATTTCCAAAAATGGACGTCCACAGATATTGAAAATACAAATTTTAATGCAAAGAAATTAATTTTTAATCTTCCCAAACGATTTTTAAAAAGAAGATGATCTAAAAAATGAACGTTTTCCCTCTGAGTTTTCTGTACTCTGTTGGAAGCAATTAACATTACATGTTCTAAAATTCTTATAGACCAGTATTGCACACCTACACCACTACTATATAGTGTTTGTATGTGTGAAGTAGAAAAAAAAATTACATTGAATGAATTTTCGCTCGGCCTTAATTTATTAAAGGGCTGCAGTTGTTTGTAGGGCTGGTGTGAAGTAATTTAATCTCTAAGTTAACACTAAAAGAGATTATTTAGATCATTTTCTCTTAATATCTGCATTGATTCATGTTTTGTGCCCTTTATTTCCATTGCCAAGAAGTTGGACAGAGGTTCCAAAAATATATATTTTTTACTTTTGTCTTTTTTTGAACCATTGAAGTTACTAAATAATATTTAACAAGGTTATAGATGAGATGCTTTCCACTTAATTTGGAGGATAAAAGATCCCCAGCGGGGCCTACTAGAGATGTAGGATGTGAGTAACATCTGTCTCGATTGAAGTGAAACGGCCTTGGGGCTATGGAAATCATTTGAGAACAGAGATTTATACTTTATCTCAACACCGAAACGGTTCTTTTTGATTCGATTTAAAGATATCTTATGTAGCGATATGAAAAATCGGAAAATGCCCTGAAATATCCTTAAGTTTTTTCCGCTCTCATGCCTTCTATTAGCACTCATGACTTACACAAAGAACTCGGGATAACATTAGTTGTTGTTGATGGAGAAAATGAAAAAAAAGATAATAAATAACAATCCGTTAAATTTTCTTTCTCACAAAATTTTTAAAAGAGAGTAATTGAAAAAAAGAGAGCATTTGGATATATGTATGGATATGTAATGAACAAACAAACAAATCAATTAAATTTTTGGAGCAAGGATAACACTAACACACTGTTATAAGCATATGTACATAAACACCAGCCTCCTTTAAACACACACATACACTCCTACTCATATACAGTATAGACTCTGAAGAGTGGATGCTTTTATTGGTGATTCTGTGTGTGTTTGTCTTTAGTTTGTAGAAAAAAATATTTAAAAGTTTAAATGAGGTTTTTATGTTGGGGCAATTTTTTCTTCAATAGAAAATAATTTAAAAAAAATTTAGTTTTTAATATAAAATCTGTGAACAAAAATTAAAAACAAATGTTTTCAAATGATAAGGAGTGAGATGGAAAAATTCTTAACATACATATAAGTTAAAAAAAAAACGAAATCGCCACTAAAGTTACAGTTTGTTGTGATTGAATTTACAAAATAAAGAATATTTTTTGACAGTTTAAACCACTAGTGATGAAATTTTGAACCTTTTTTGGAAACCCTTCCATTAACTTTATATCTCTTTACTCGCACAGGTAGCCCATCGCCCCTTTAAAATCGACCACAGTTTTGAACACCTTATTTTCTTCTCTTTTAACTATAATTCCCACTGGCCACTGGCTTTAGCTCCGGGAAGGTGGAAGGATTTACCTCTCTTGGTAAAAACACCACATTGTTATTCTTGCACCACTCATGGGCTTGTTTTCCTTGACGCAAATTTTGGTATTTTTAGAGCCATACAAAGAACTTGTTGGGGAATTTTGGGTCCTAAACTTTTCTTCAAGATTGTTTCGAGCATCAGCAACCTTAAAAGTTGTGAAAAAACTGCCAGAATCCACGTTTCGTAGTACATTATGCAGCCAGAATATTTTCTTCCAGAAAACTTGACTTCAATGTCGGTGCTCTGTTTTTGGACTCTAAATTTTTAAAAGGCTTTCCTGCCATAAACTTTTTGAGACTTGTGTGTTTTTAAACCTGCATTAGATTTAACTCGTATCAAATACTCTGAGCACTGAGCTAAGCGGGCTACTTTCCTATCGGATGTGTTGGAAGCTCTTTTAAAAATGCGTTCTATTTTTGTCTTTCCTTCTACCTGAACCAGGTTTTCTATCAATGGACAAATTCTACCGTTACTGTTTAATACCATTGGAAATAGTTTGGCGGCAAACCTTTCAACTTTTTGTAGAATCAAGTTTTGATGGAAAACGTGTGTTAAGAGTTTTTCGATCACACTCCTTAACACTATAAAAATTTTTGTTAAGCATAAAAAGTTGATCAAATTTTAAAATTAAATTAATTTGTTTTCATTAATGATCCAAATGTACAGAAATTTGACCAAACATTTTGATCAGCAAAATCTGTTCGGTTAATCAAAAGTTATAGATGTTTATCTAGGACAACCTCAAAGTTCAAAAGGAAGACATTTATATATTTTTTTTTTTTTGAAAAAAGTATTGAGCAAACAATTTTATTTCCTGAATTTAAAAATTTTCCTCAACACTTTCAAAATGTTTGTTGGGTTATTAGAAAAAATTTTAAATACTAAAACTTTGTCCATATGACATTGTTTGTAGTTGTGTGTTATTTTCTAAAAAAAAGTGATTATACATCATTAGAAAGTTTATTATTATTTTAAATGGAGCTAAAATACATATGAACTCATACACACACACAAACACTCATATACATGTAATTATTTCAAGGACGTTTTTGTTTTCAATTTCTCCACATATGAATTGTTTATTGAACTGATTGAAAAAGTGTTTTCGAACACTGATAGAAAGTTATAAATATTTCACTTTTTTCCATTTTCTATTCTAATAATTTCATGTCAGGGCCATTAAGAAATAATGAAAATTTGCATTTCTATAAAAAGGACTTTAATTGAAAAATCTTAATGAAAGAAATAAAATATTAATAAATATGATTAAGCTAGCTGAATATGAATAATTTTAAAGGATTATTTATATTTAATTGTTTTTTATGTAATTCAGCTAGCTGAATTGCAAAAACATGATTAACTCAATTCTTGAATGTTAAAACAAATCTTAAAATAATATTTTTTCACAATTCAGCTAGCTGAATAAAAGAAAAATAGAGTAAAAATTTAAAGCGTTTATAGTAATATGCTCCAGGGCATATGAAATATATAATTTGTAAATGACAGTGGTCTTGTCTTTGAAATAAAAGAGAATCAATAAAAAAACACCACATGTTTAGTACCAAAAATTTTATATCCGATATTAAGATGCCGATATTATCGATAAAGTCAAGAAACTTTCTCAACTATGTCGGAATCCTCAGAACTACAAATATCATCCTAAGAAAATTGAAATATTAATTTTTGAGTACTTTGTTTTTCAAATATCTTTAAATTTATTTTGGCCTTATTAACCAGGTTTTCACTGTATGACGGAAGGATATAGCTAAATCTACCTAGATTGTGATTTTATGCTACAATATATACCACTGGGGATTTCAGCACTTGTGATGGTGGATAAAAACATAGATTTACATACACTGCACCAAAAATGGTAGTTAATATAACGAATAAGTGTGTGGAATTGAAGAAAATTAGGTTGAATATCAGCGAACGAAACTTTTATTTATAATAATGAAAATTTTCGTTAATTTTTCGTAAATTCTTCAAATTGGTGAAAAATTGTCAATATGACTATTTCAATACGTTAATAAAACGATTTGAATAAGTATTATTCAATTTGAATAAAACATTATTCATATTGACAAAAAAGTTCTTCATATCGATGAATATTATTCAATTTAAATACAAAATTTAAGTAAAATTTACGAAATTTTTTGTTAAATTGAGGAAAGAATTACATTAAATTGTAGTAATAAATTAAGACATAAACTATTTAGGACCCAGGGGAGGACTACTCCCCATTCAAAGCATATATTGATTATAGAATATCTTAAGAACTGTAACAGCGAGAATTTTCAAATTTGATCCCAAAGACTTCTTCAAGGAACTATTTAACTGGACAAAATGTAAGACGGATAGGATCAGGAGAGAAGTACAAAGCAAATATTGATAATCGAATATCTATAGATCTACTACAGCAAAAATTTGGTTACAATAACATTTTTTTAATACACGTCGATTTGTGATTTGTGAAATTTCTTTCGGGATCTAGGACTGAGGAGAATCTTTGTGCAACAAAGGGCAAAGGGTAAAAGCCAGTTTTAGACAAAAATTAAATGGAGTACAAAACGTAATAGACAACTAAAAATAGTGCAAGTCAATAGGACGGTGGTGAGCTGATCTGCTGATCAACAAGAAGGTATTGACATGTTTGTTGATCAGCTGATCTTCCATTTGCATTTTCATCAAATTATGCCTTTAATTTGATCATATTTATTAGAATGTCCTATAAAATATTTCAGTGTACATATTTCATTTAATATGACAAAGAAAATATTTGACGAAAAAATTTTTTAAATTAACAAAAATTTTATTCGAATTAACTTCATTTTATTATGTAGAATTGAATAAATTTCTGTGTTATTTTACTTACGATGCGTTACTGTCGTTTTTACTAAATATCTATTGATATAACATATTTTTCGTTAATCTTATTAAATTTTATTCAATTTAACAACTTTTACTAATAAAATTGTTTATTAATTTTTTTTAGTACATTTAAAGAAAATTCTTCAGTTTGAAGAAAAAATTGTGTTAATTAGAATAAAAATTTGTTTATTAAAGACCTTTTTTTGTTAGTACAACCTACGACATTTGGTTCAGTGTAGTATCGGTTATAGTAGTGTTCATATTCATGTTATACGTTGTTGATTATTTAACATTTAGAACATTGTATTTAGTTCACTACCTGTAGCCTTCTGTTGATCTTGTTCAAGAGAAATAACGATTTATTTTTCTTGATTTTCAGTTTTCTGGTTTTTTGTTTGTTTCTCTCAATGTTTTACCTTTGCGACGGCTTAAGGTCAATAGCATTTAAGTCATCACTTATTTAACATAATAAAACCTTTTGTAGTTGTTATTTATTTGTTTTTGTTGTTGTTATTGTTAGTGTTTTTTTCGTTTAAGTGAAACATTTGAGAAATGAAAAAAAAAACAAATTCTTAAAATTCTTTTGTTAATTTCTGTAAATAAATAAATTTGTTTTCCATTATTATCGGTCTGTCTGTCTGTCCGTTTGTTTCACTGTCCGCCTGTTTAAACACAAGAAAGAAATGAAAAAAAGAACTACCTTGACAATATTTTTCATTTAAAATTCTGTCTACAACAGCATCGAACTTTACGTGGTGTCATGTAAATAAAATAGTTTTTTGTTTGTTTTTGTGTTTTTTCAAAAAAAAAAAAAAAAATTACAAGAATAAAGAAATGAAGTAAGAAGTTATAGTTGGTCAAGCCCGACATTTCAGCACCCTCCACCACATTGTTGCTACTAAGTGAGCCACCCTCGTTTAAATACATTTTTTTACTTAAGAGTACAGTATATAATACTGGTTCTAACGTCCATGTGGGTTTGGAGCCGGGAAGAACATTTGTATGGGGGCCTGGTGAAATAATGGACCCTTTATCATCAATTTCAATAGGCAACGGCCGAAATAATGACACATGTCAAATTTCATAAAGATGTCTTGAAAATGCGGCCTATATTTTGTTAACAGTCTGCCAGCCATGGGGATGGACATCGTTAAATCGACTCAGAAACCAATCCTGAGTCGAACGGTACACTTAAAACAGGTGATGGTACATTTTTTTCTGGTCGTTACAATTTTTGCACAAACGCATAATATCCCAATCACCTATTAGGGTGTAAATGAATTTAATTAAATTTGTTTCGGTTAAAAAATGTGGGCGGTCACGTCAGTGGATTAAATTTGTTTTTAAAAATATGAAAAAAAATCAATTAAATTAAAAAAAAAATAATTTAATTTAGGTATTTAAATATTTAGTCATTTATTAATTAATTCAGCTAATTTAGTTTTATTTAATAAGGAGTGAGAATGAAAAATTCTTAACACAGGTTTTTCATTTTTTTAAATCAAGTTATCTTGGTAAAACATGTTGGTCCTACAAAAAAAGTTCGCCAAGCATTCAAAGGTCTGGTGTCAAAATGTTTCCAAAGTTATTAATTAGTACCGGGAGTACTTATCCGTTGAGAGAAAACCTGGTTCAGATAGAAGGAATGGTCCACATAGTGTTTTTAATGCAACAAAATAGAAATCGTTTTCACAAAACACTTCCCAACAAAACTAGTAGGAGCAGCCCAGTTAGTTCGGTACATTGGTACGAAAAGTTTAAGGCTTAAAAATATACAAGAGTCAAAAAGTTCTTGACAGGAACACTATTGAACATTTCGAGGTCAACAACAGAGCACGGAACTTGATATCAATTTTTAGAAAAATATTCCTGATGCATAATGGATGACGAACTGTATTTATTGGCAGATTTTTCGCAACTTCCAAGACACAAATTTTATGTTGCTGATAATTGAGGGAATATTGAAGCAGTCAAGGAGTCGAAATTTCCTAAAAAAATCCTTGTTATGACAAGTAATATGCAATAGCGGCAAAATAACTAAATCATTTGTTATAATTGTCTGTATAAATACCGAAATTTATATCAAGGAATGTTAACAAAGAAGGCTGCTACCATTCATAGTACCTCATCATGTGTCCACTTTTTTGGTCTGATTTGACACTCTGTCATTTTGGAAAAACAGTCCCTGAGTGGTACAGGAATAAGAGAGACAAATTCTGCAAATAGTATAAAGCTATGTCCGGTGGAGAGATATTTGTCTCTTGATAAATATGAATTGAAGAGCACAAAATAAGTGTTCAAAAGTGTGGTCGATTTTAAAGGCAGGTGGACTACCTGTTCGAGCAGAATAACAGAAATCACTATGTAAACATTAATGGAAGATTCAAATTTTGTAAAACTGGCTTCATTTACGTAAACATATATGAATGTTAACATTTTTTCGATCTCATTCCTTAAAAATTCTAATATTTATAATTAGTTTTATTGACAAAATAAAAAAAATTATAGTAAATATTATTTTCTAATCACTCTATTTAATCAGTTCGTCATCAAACGTCTATGATTAAGTATTTTTCAGTTGTTGTTTTCGAGATAAATTTATTTGAAGTCAATTGTTTAACGAGAGTAAATATTATTTCTATTAATTTTTTGTTTGAAAATTAAATAACAACAAAAACAATAAACAATTTTAATAGTCCAGCGGCATGTTTTACTGTCAAAGAGTTTAATTAATACGTTTGCTAAAGTACAGTGTTGCAATTAATTTTAATTTCACATAAAGACACACCTTTTGTGAGAAAAACATAAAATTTAAGTTGATTGGCAACACACAGTGGTCTAAGAACGCTTTAGTTTGGAAATAATTTTTGGAACTACGAAATTTCAACCGAATAACCTTAGATTTGGGTAAATCACTTTTTTAAATCGCTTCCAAGTTACTAGTTATATGTAATCATATAAGTAAGAGGATACCACTCTCTCGTGCTCTATTTCAAAATTATGTTCTCTATAGGAATCCATCGCTTCCTATCCAAAATGTTCTTAGTCTTTAATATTTTCTTAATAACCCTTTCAAGGGATTTGTTTTAAAAGTTTCAGAAATGTGTGATATTAAAAGTTTTGTTCATAAGAGGATGCCACTCCACTGTGCACTACCCGAAAATTTTACAGTTCACAATAATGTGCTGTCAAAACCACTATTGACCAGCCAAATTGCCTTCCTCTATCCAAACACTTTATAATGAAATTCTATAGAAATTGAATGAGCCGTTTTGTCACAATCGCTGTTCAAATTTATTAGTTTTACAAGGTTGTCACAGATATCAGTCTATATAACTATTTTCAACTGAACCGATTTTTTTGGTTTTTAATAGGAAATTTCTTAGGACCATAACAAATACTCATGCTTAATTTCATTGAGACATGTCATTTATTGCGGATGTCGACTTGCTAACAACAGACATACAGATGGACAAAATTAAATCGTTTCAGATTTTGATTACATGTAAGAATATATACACCTTATGGGGTCCTAGGTGATTCTTTCTTGACATACATGACAACCTTAATATCACCACTTGTGGTGGTGAAGGGTATAAGAAAACACGTCCAAAATGGCTTAAATATTCTTAAACAATAATCGATAATTCTCCACATATTCAACGCATAAATGAAATTTTGAAAAAATTTTTAATTCATGCTCCAGGTGACCTACTGTAAAGGTCCATCAAATGTCACCAAGACTCATTAGTAAATTATGCCGCCTCAAATTAATGCTGAAAACACATCAAGAATATTCATGTAAAAACAGTTTTTAAAAATATTTACTATTTCCATAGCTTTTGAATTATTCCCCGAAAGAGGGATTTTGGACCACTGTGCAACATAAATATGTTAAATAAGTATGCATGACTAAATTTTTTTCATTTGAAAAAGATTAAAAAAATTTTATAAACGTTTGCTTATTCAATTCTAAAGAATTTGTTTGACCAACTTTTTTAACTTCCACAACCCCAAGTGCTTAAGGGGAAAGAGGGAACAATAGAAGATCTTAAAAATATATTTTCTTGAAACAAATCGAAAATTTGGATCAATTTAGTCATGTTCTCCTATGAGAATTTTAAGTCGAAATTGGCATTCTAAATTACTTCTGAAAACTTCTCTTTATAATTTAAAGTTAATTTCGGGTACCAGATTTATGATCTTAACAAAAAAATATTGCTTGTGGAGAGTTTTTAGCTCCAAGCTCCACTGGATTTGCTTTTCACCAATTTTCGTTTGAAAATAATTACGAAATTGCAAACGATTCAGAATAAAAAAATAATTCATTCAATGTATAACGGTTTCCTTTTGAAAATTTCCAAAAATGTAATGGAAATGGAATCTGGTACAAATATTTCATTTAAAACCCTAGATTTTTAGCTACTCCTATATTCCAAATCAGGGGAGAACCAGGACTTTTTCAAAAGAAAGTATAACAATATTAATATAGAATCTGAATGTCTAAATCCAACTGATTGATATTATTCAAACATAATCTCTTATACGAACTGTATCTATTATACAAATGATATTTAATTTCCCAAATACAGTCAATGTCTATGCTAAACGATATTTTATTATATATATTTTCATTTCGGGCGAATCCAACTTATACAAACAAAATCTCTAATACATATTAATATATACTTATACTCTTATACAACATTATTGTCTTATATTAATCTCTTGTTCAAGTAGCACTTTAGTATATCTGATGGGTCATTTTGTACAGATTTAAATGGGGTTGCTTTACGTTATTAGCTTATTGGTTTATATTCCGCAAGCTGGTCGGTGGAATAGTGGTTGGCGTTCTAAAGTTGGCCTTTTCGGTTATGTATTTTTTTTAAGTGATAACATTTTCTTATATTGGACAACCCCGATCCAATATAAGAAAATGTTATCACTTATAGACTCTTAAACTCTTATACAAATATGACCTCATATACTTAATGTCTTATAAAAAACTTAATTTCTAATACAAATAGTATTTCTTTTACTAAAAGCATTTCTGATATAAGCTACTTTTTAGAGAACGACTAAACTATAATACATTTCTTATTACATTTCTAGGGTTGTGTTAGTTTAATGTAAAGCTTTCGGGAAACAAACTTCTTTAAATTTCCGTTTAAATTTTTAAATTTCGTGAAACATTGCTTATTAAAATTATTCAGTATTTTTATCTGAATTTTGAGGTTATCTTAATATCGATCTATTACTTCTTTGTTATTGGACCCATGTTGTAGTTTTAAATGGTAAACAGCTTAGGACAAGAACCAACTATCTCTCTTAATTCTATTGAAAACGATCTTGAAAATGTTCCCAAAAAAAACTTTAGAAAGACAGATGAACGGATTTCCTGATTCGCAAGGTTTAACTACGAATTCTTCTTACCTCACACATACCCTATAAACGGCTCATGCTCTCTCAATCAATTTGTGTAGAGAGAACATTCATTCAATGCCATTTTTGCTGCTCTTCACAAACAGAGACAAATATGTAGTAATAAGGATGAGCACTTCTGGTTTATACAGTGTTGCCAATTAGCTGGAAAAATTTAGTTTTAGCAAATTTGACGGAAATCTAGCGATTTGTGCAAAGTTCCATAGCATGATAAAAATGTGTGCAAATAAGCGGTAGAATATCAACATTCTTGTCTGCAATTTGTTGCACAATGGGACTTTGAATTGGCTGGTGGGAATCATTGAAATTCGATATACCGATAACCGAGGTGAAGACGTTGTCATTCCATGTGCAACGCTAAGGAGGAATCATTCATAGACTCCATAAAGGATATATATTCCTTGCATCAAATAAAATCTGAATCAATTTGCTACTTCGTTTGGCAGTCCATCTGTTGTTGACACTCTCAAATGACCTATAAAATTACCTATTTAGAAGTGGTTCAGATATAGATCTAGAGGTCCAAAAGAAGATATTTCCTAAAATTGTCAATTATAAATAATTTTGCTTTCTTTAGTTATGATTTTGTTTCATTGATAAAAATGTTAATTTAACATTGTTTCACAGTAAATATAGTTTCGTGAGAATATTCTTGAAATAATGCTACTTTTTAGTAATTTTAAAAATTTATCGTTGTATAATTTTATATATTAATATGGAAAGATTTTAAAATGTACCGTTATTATTTCACCACAAACGTAAATTAAAAATAATAATTTAATCTTAAATCAACTATTTTCAATGTTGATTTTGTGTCATGTTTTTTTCTATGTCTTGTATACGTCTGTGAGTGTATGTGTATTGAAGATTCGATATAACCGTATATACTACACTTACTAGTTCGTTATTATTTCTATTAAAGTAATCACAAAACAATAGTTTTTTATCGATTATTTTTTAATTACATTATTGTTGTAAATGACTGAAAAAAAATACTGAAATAATAATGAATGAAATAAAAATATAATGAATTCGAAATAAAATTGTTTTTTTTTTTTGTATTTTTGTTTACCATTTCTATATGTTCTTTTCGGGTTTTTAATGAAAAACGTCGTTATTTTCATCAGTAATTATTTAAATTGTTGGAGATGAATAAAATTTTTGTTTCTAAAAATATTTAATTACGTAGTTTTATAGAAAATAGCATGTTTAACTATAATTTAAGTTTTTGTTTAGCTTTAATTTTGAAACGGACATTTGAAAAAAGCGTAATCGTTCTTTTTTTCTGATATCAGTCTCATAATGCTTCATTAAATACGTGAAATGGTGAAATGAGAAATAGAAAGTCCTTTAAATGGCTTCAAACATTTTATTTAGAGTATAAAGTGAGTTGAAACATTCTCAGACCATAGTTTTGGTCTTTGAAATAGCTGCAAAAACCTCCCATGTTAAAAAACACCAATATCCCCATTCTACTTTCAATTCTATTGGAATGTTAAGTGGAAGGTGTAGATTTTCATTTGTAATTTTAGAACTAACAACCTTCAAATATTCATAATATAATTGAACATTTCTGAAGAAAAAAGGAGAAAAGGTTCAATATTAGCATGGTCACATGTTATGTTTGCCTAATCCCATATATCGGGATCTGGATATAAAATCCCCTCTTGCTACTGTTGGAGTTATTCTATCTCCTGCCTTTCTATTGGTGACTTCTTGTAATGTCACAGCACATCAGAAACTGGATCTTCTTCCCAGGGATTTTAGTTTAGACCACATTCAGCGTTGAAACTCTCCGAGGATACTCAGCAAACAACCGGTCTAAAACGACGAAAAGAGTAAGTTCTGCCACTACTTGCCGTTCTCCCAGACTTTAGTCTCTGATGAAACTTTGAAGGTTCTTATCTCCCAGTTTAACACTAGATTGTCATATGGTATAGGAACAGATAGGTGGACTTCTTTACTTTAAATTATTAAGCCGCAGTTATAAAAGATCCGTTGCTTTTTTCTACCACATAAAACAATTGTTTAAAGAACGACTTATCTTCATGAATGTCAAGTCCGGGATTTATTCCCGGAGAGATTGAAAAGCTTAGAAGTATTTAAGAGATTAATGAATTTCCAGGTGGTCTTAGACATCAGTGTGAAAGTGCAGACTCGTTAAAAGTTTTATGTATAAAAATTTAAGAACTGAAATATTTAGTTAAGTTTCGGTTAAGGAGAAATTTTATTATT
>PYHX02000494.1:19738768-19771994 GCA_004302925.2 Cochliomyia hominivorax
AAAGTATAGAGTAGAGAGGGGTCTGTCCAGGATTTTGGCCATTGTGGCCAAACGAAGAGGTGGCATCAAACGAGACTACACGGAATCGAAGGCCAAGGGTTTCTGCTATCCGCACTTATAGGTGGTATATCTGAATTGAGTTTGTGAGATTTGTAAAAAAGTTTCAAAATCTAAAGTTAGAGTATAGAGGGGTCTGTCCAGGATTTTGGCCATTGTGGCCAAACAAAGAGGTGGCATCAAACGAGACCACATGGAATGGAAGGCCAAGGGTCTCTGCTATCCGCACTTATAGGTGGTATATCTGAATTGAGTTTTGTGAGATTTTAAAAAATTTTCAAAATCTAAAGTTAGAGTATAGAGGGGTCTGTCCAGGATTTTGGCCATTGTGGCCAAACAAAGAGGTGGCATCAAACGAGACCACATGGAATGGAAGGCCAAGGGTCTCTGCTATCCGCACTTATAGGTGGTATATCTGAATTGAGTTTGTGAGATTTAAAAAAATTTTCAAAATCTAAAGTTAGAGTATAGAGGGGTCTGTCCAGGATTTTGGCCATTGTGGCCAAACAAAGAGGTGGCATCAAACGAGACCACATGGAATGGAAGGCCAAAGGTCTCTGCTATCCGCACATATAGGTGGTATATCTGAATTGAGTTTGTGGGATTATAAAAAAAGTTTCAAAATCTAAAGTTAGAGTAGAGAGGGGTCTGTCCAGGATTTTGGCCACTGTGGCCAAACGAAGAGGTGGCATCGAACAAGACCACATGGAATGTGAGGACAGGGCTCTCTACTATCTACTTTTATAACTGAAATATTCTGAATTGAGTTTGTGAGATTTGCAAAAAAATTTCAAAAATCTCAAGTTAGAGTATAGAGTGGTCTGTCCAGGATTTTGGGCATTGTGGCCAAACAAAGAGGTGGCATCAAACGAGACTACATGGAATGGAAGGCCAAGGGTCTCTGCTATCCGTACTTATAGGTGGTATATCTGAATTGAGTTTTGTGAGATTTGTAAAAAAATTTCAAAATCTCAAGTTAGAGTAGAGAGGGGTCTGTCCAGGATTTTGGTCATTGTGGCCAAACAAGAGGTGGCATCAAACGAGGCCACATGGAATGGAAGGCCAAGGGTCTCTGCTATCCGTATTTATAGCTGGTATATCTGAATTGAGTTTGTGAAATTTGTAAAAAATATCAAATCTAAAGTTAGAGTATAGAGGGATCTGTCCAGGATTTTGGCCACTGTGGCCAAACGAAGAGGTGGCATCGAACAAGACCACATGGAAAGTGAGGACAGGGCTCTCTACTATCTGCTTTTATAAATAAAATATCTGAATTGAGTTTGTGAGATTTAAAAAAAAATAAATAAAAACTAACAATGTTAACCGAACCGTTAACAGAGGGCTGTTAACTGTGAAGATAAATTCGAGTTTAACATAGAACATATTTTTTTGATTTTCTTAATTTTTTTCAAACATTTTTAAAATCCTTACTTTATGTATATAAAGCCAGTGGGTGGTTAATGAAAGATTTTGGCCACGTGGAAAATGAGGACAGTGCTCTCTACTATCTACTTTTATAGCTTAAATATCTGAATTGAGTTTGTGGGATTTATAAAAAAAATTTCAAAATCTCAAGTTAGAGTATAGAGGGGTCTGTCCAGGATTTTGGCAATTGTGGCCAAACGAAGAGGTGGCATCAAACGGGACCACATGGAATGGAAGGCCAAGGGTCTCTGCTATCCGCATTTATAGGTGGTATATCTGAATTGAGTTTGTGAGATTTGTAAAAAGTTTCCAAATCTAAAGTTAGAGTATAGAGGGGTCTGTCCAGGATTTTGGCCATTGTGGCCAAACGAAGAGGTGGCATCAAACGAGACTACATGGAAAGGAAGGCCATGGGTCTATGTTATCCATATTTATAAGTGGAATATTGAGTTTGGTAAAAATTTCACAGATTGATTTCAGTATGCTCGAAAGTAACATAGGTCATAAAAAGTCGAATTCGATCAGGGGAGGAGTACCTCCAAAAGAAGTTGATAGTGGTTAATATGTTAGCAACTTTCTCCAGGAACTGTTCTTCTGAGCAAAACGTAGAACAGATAGGATCATGTACTAGAGGAGTACCCTTTACAAACCAAATATTGATTTTCAAATATCGTATAACAGAATTATAACAGCGAGAGTTCTCAAATTTGGTTTTTACTACTTTCTAATGCAATTGTTTTTTAGGCAACGCCCTAAAAATTTGTTTTTGCAAAATAAATTTTGCCGGATCTTCAAACATGAATATAAATATAACACCTTTTTACATTACCGTAACGTTAAAATATTTGAAGTCAGATTGGCGATATTAAAATACAATATTTGTAAGGAAAATAAGTTTTAACACATCTATTATGAACTCCGCTTTACATAAATGTGGAGGTTGATCGTAATCATAATGTTCTTATTTCATAATTTTGTATCGATAAATGTGTCCTTGCACTTCTTATACAAAAAAATCTATAAATCCCGTTACAGATAAAAATAACATACTGGTATGTGCAACAATAAGTATTTGATTTATATTGCTAACAGCCTAATAAATGAAAAGACAAAAATCTTTCAAGTGGTGATGTAGCACATTGGAAGTATTGTAGTCTTATGAATCTAAGGGTGCGGGTTCAATCCTGGTTTAACAACTGTTGATTTACTTATTGACAAAAAGGGTTCGATTTTTCTTTTTTATAAATGTTTAAATTTTTTTTTTTTTACATTTTCTTTATAAAATAAAAAATTAAAATAAAAAGTCTAATTAATATGCTTCTGTTTAACTTCCATTGAATTATATTTTCCACTTTTTATACCCTCCACAACCACAAGTGGTGAGGGTATATTAAGTTTGTCATTCCGTGTGTAACGCCAAGAAGGAATCATCTCGGACCCTACAATGTATATATATTATTGCATCAAATCAAAAACTGAGTCGATTTAGATATGTCCGTCTGTCTGTCTGTTGGAAACATTCTGACGCCTAGAATAATTGACCGAATTCAATAAAACTTGGCCACATTGTTTGTTATTGTCCTAAGCAGTTTGCTATTTAAAACCAGCTATATCGGTTTATAAGCAAGGAAGTTATAGACCGATATCTGAAACAACCTCAAAATTTCAGAAATTTTAGCATACAATTTCACGTGCTTCATCATTGTGCAAAAAATTATCAAAATCTGATTAACCGGAAAAAAGTTATAGGCTATAATATGCAAAATTTTGATACACCCCAAACTCTTTGTGTCATATGGGTCGCAATTTTTAAGATAGTTTACTAAACCGGAAAAAAGTTATAGGCTATAATATGCAAAATTTTGATACACCCCAAACTCTTTGTGTCCTATGGGTCGCAATTTTTAAGATAGTTTACTAAAATTTGTTCACAACTAATTTTTAACCATTCTTAATATATGTTATAAATTTTATTAACATTTCTCCATATTTTGATATAGCTCCCATATAAGGCCCCTTCCCGGAATATGATTTATAGCTTATAAAACTCTTAAATTTGAACCAATTCTTTTGAAATTTGGCACAATTAATTTTTTAATTATTTTCAATATATATTATAAATTTTATTAACATGGGTCCATATTTTGATATAGCTCCCTTATAACGTCCTTTCTTGAGTAAAAAAAGACCAATTCTATTGAAAGTCGACACAATTACTTTGCTAACTGTTCTGAAGATATTATATTAATTTGCCCTATATTCTATAGCTCCCTTATAACGGTATTTCCCGGAAAATGGAATTCCATTAAAATTTAGCACAATGATTTTTCTAACTATAATCAAAGTATATTATAAATATGAACAATCTTGGTCCAAAATTTGCTGTAGCTCCCCTTCCGGAAAATAGTTTTGAGCTTATAACAAGTATATTTTTTGTTTTTATACGCTCCACAGTACAAGTGGTAGAGAGGGAATATTAACTTTGTCATTCTGTGTGTAACGCTAAGAATGAATTATTTCAGACCCCTTAATGTAAATATTCTTGCATCAAGTCAAAATCTCAGTCGATTTTCGTCAATCTCTCTGTATGTTCACATCCACAAAAATTAACAGAGCTCAATGAAATTTGGTAGAAAAAAGGCAGTTCAGTAGAAAAATTTTATAGCCTAAATTGTAACTAATTTTATGACTAATTAAGTATTTCTGTGTTATATACATTTGTGAGTGTATGTGTATCTATGGAACCTAATGTATTAACTTTGTGGTGGAGGGTATTTAAGATTCGGCATAGCCGAATATAGCACTCTTACTTGTTTTATTATAAATTCAGCTGAACATAAATGTTTAGTAAGGAAAATAAGAAATACTTCAATTATTATGAACTTCGCTGTACATAAATGATGTTGTTGATCCTATCAACATATTTTAATTTTATAAATAAAAGTAAAAGAAAGATGTTTTAAATAATACTTACACCATTATTTACATGAATAAAATTTATGTTATGTTATATAATATATTGCAGCAATAAGTGTATGAATTGTTAGACAATAAGAAAATTTTCTACAAGTTAGTTTGTGGCGCGTTGGAAGTATTTAGGTTTTATCATATTAAGATCCCGAGTTCGAATCCAACTGATATCGCTTTTTTCGTGCCTGCTTGAGTTTTTTTTTTTTTTTTTTTAATTTACAGATTATTCTTATATTTTCTCTGAATAATTTAAAAATTAAACTAGAAAAATATTAAATTAATTTCTTAGCATTTTCAAATTATATTTTATCTAGTAAATTTCTATTTTGAAAATATATTTCAATTCATTATAGACCGTAATTTACAGCTCTTACAAGTATTAAGGAGGTTTTTTTGAAATGAATGAAACAAAGTCATGGTTTTTATAAAATTATTACATTTAAATTTAATGGTACTTTTAAAATACTTTATATTACAATGTTTGTAATTCCTTTGAAAGAAATATGTTCATATTTCTTCACTTTATTAAAATAATTCTCATTTAAGTGCTAATTTTAAGGTATTTATAATAAGAATATTTTAAAAATATATGTTTTCCTATTTAGTTTTATTTTTCTCATTTGTTTAAGCAAAAATTCTTTTCTCGACATGTTATAAGGATTTTATATAAAAGCACGAAATTTATAATATATGACTTTTTATCAAATTAAAAAAAATTCAAACTTTAATTATTAAATAAGAACATGTTGCGTATGATCAACCATATCTTTAAAATAGAAATTTACTAGATAAAATATAATTTGAAAATGCTAAGAAATTAATTTAATATTTTTCTAGTTTAATTTTTAAATTATTCAGAGAAAATATAAGAATAATCTGTAAATTAAAAAAAAAAAAAAAAAAAACTCAAGCAGGCACGAAAAAAGCGATATCAGTTGGATTCGAACTCGGGATCTTAATATGATAAAACCTAAATACTTCCAACGCGCCACAAACTAACTTGTAGAAAATTTTTCTTATTGTCTAACAATTCATACACTTATTGCTGCAATATATTATATAACATAACATAAATTTTATTCATGTAAATAATGGTGTAAGTATTATTTAAAACATCTTTCTTTTTACTTTTATTTATAAAATTAAAATATGTTGATAGGATCAACAACATCATTTATGTACAGCGAAGTTCATAATAATTGAAGTATTTCTTATTTTCCTTACTAAACATTTATGTTCAGCTGAATTTATAATAAAACAAGTAAGAGTGCTATATTCGGCTATGCCGAATCTTAAATACCCTCCACCACAAAGTTAATACATTAGGTTCCATAGATACACATACACTCACAAATGTATATAACACAGAAATACTTAATTAGTCATAAAATTAGTTACAATTTAGGCTATAAAATTTTTCTACTGAACTGCCTTTTTTCTACCAAATTTCATTGAGCTCTGTTAATTTTTGTGGATGTGAACATACAGAGAGATTGACGAAAATCGACTGAGATTTTGACTTGATGCAAGAATATTTACATTAAGGGGTCTGAAATAATTCATTCTTAGCGTTACACACAGAATGACAAAGTTAATATTCCCTCTCTACCACTTGTACTGTGGAGCGTATAAAAACAAAAAATATACTTGTTATAAGCTCAAAACTATTTTCCGGAAGGGGAGCTACAGCAAATTTTGGACCAAGATTGTTCATATTTATAATATACTTTGATTATAGTTAGAAAAATCATTGTGCTAAATTTTAATGGAATTCCATTTTCCGGGAAATACCGTTATAAGGGAGCTATAGAATATAGGGCAAATTAATATAATATCTTCAGAACAGTTAGCAAAGTAATTGTGTCGACTTTCAATAGAATTGGTCTTTTTTTACTCAAGAAAGGACGTTATAAGGGAGCTATATCAAAATATGGACCCATGTTAATAAAATTTATAATATATATTGAAAATAATTAAAAAATTAATTGTGCCAAATTTCAAAAGAATTGGTTCAAATTTAAGAGTTTTATAAGCTATAAATCATATTCCGGGAAGGGGCCTTATATGGGAGCTATATCAAAATATGGAGAAATGTTAATAAAATTTATAACATATATTAAGAATGGTTAAAAAATTAGTTGTGACAAATTTTAGTAAACTATCTTAAAAATTGCGACCCATAGGACACAAAGAGTTTGGGGTGTATCAAAATTTTGCATATTATAGCCTATAACTTTTTCCGGTTTAGTAAACTATCTTAAAAATTGCGACCCATATGACACAAAGAGTTTGGGGTGTATCAAAATTTTGCATATTATAGCCTATAACTTTTTTCCGGTTAATCAGATTTTGATAATTTTTTGCACAATGATGAAGCACGTGAAATTGTATGCTAAAATTTCTGAAATTTTGAGGTTGTTTCAGATATCGGTCTATAACTTCCTTGCTTATAAACCGATATAGCTGGTTTTAAATAGCAAACTGCTTAGGACAATAACAAACAATGTGGCCAAGTTTTATTGAATTCGGTCAATTATTCTAGGCGTCAGAATGTTTCCAACAGACAGACAGACGGACATATCTAAATCGACTCAGTTTTTGATTTGATGCAATAATATATATACATTGTAGGGTCCGAGATGATTCCTTCTTGGCGTTACACACGGAATGACAAACTTAATATACCCTCACCACTTGTGGTTGTGGAGGGTATAAAAAGTGGAAAATATAATTCAATGGAAGTTAAACAGAAGCATATTAATTAGACTTTTTATTTTAATTTTTTATTTTATAAAGAAAATGTAAAAAAAAAAAAAATTTAAACATTTATAAAAAAGAAAAATCGAACCCTTTTTGTCAATAAGTAAATCAACAGTTGTTAAACCAGGATTGAACCCGCACCCTTAGATTCATAAGACTACAATACTTCCAATGTGCTACATCACCACTTGAAAGATTTTTGTCTTTTCATTTATTAGGCTGTTAGCAATATAAATCAAATACTTATTGTTGCACATACCAGTATGTTATTTTTATCTGTAACGGGATTTATAGATTTTTTTGTATAAGAAGTGCAAGGACACATTTATCGATACAAAATTATGAAATAAGAACATTATGATTACGATCAACCTCCACATTTATGTAAAGCGGAGTTCATAATAGATGTGTTAAAACTTATTTTCCTTACAAATATTGTATTTTAATATCGCCAATCTGACTTCAAATATTTTAACGTTACGGTAATGTAAAAAGGTGTTATATTTATATTCATGTTTGAAGATCCGGCAAAATTTATTTTGCAAAAACAAATTTTTAGGGCGTTGCCTAAAAAACAATTGCATTAGAAAGTAGTAAAAACCAAATTTGAGAACTCTCGCTGTTATAATTCTGTTATACGATATTTGAAAATCAATATTTGGTTTGTAAAGGGTACTCCTCTAGTACATGATCCTATCTGTTCTACGTTTTGCTCAGAAGAACAGTTCCTGGAGAAAGTTGCTAACATATTAACCACTATCAACTTCTTTTGGAGGTACTCCTCCCCTGATCGAATTCGACTTTTTATGACCTATGTTACTTTCGAGCATACTGAAATCAATCTGTGAAATTTTTACCAAACTCAATATTCCACTTATAAATATGGATAACATAGACCCATGGCCTTCCTTTCCATGTAGTCTCGTTTGATGCCACCTCTTTGTTTGGCCACAATAGCCAAAATCCTGGACAGACCCCTTTATACTCTAACTTGAGATTTTGAAAAATTTTTTAAAATCTCACAAACTCAATTCAGATATACCACATATATATGCGGATAGCAGAGACCCTTGGCCTTCGACTCCATGTGGTCTCGTTTGATGCCACCTCTTTGTTTGGCCACAATGGCCAAAATCCTGGACAGACCCCTCTATACTCTAACTTTAGATTTTGAAACTTTTTTACAAATCTCACAAACTCAATTCAGATATACCACCTATAAATGCGGATAGCGGAGACCCTTGGCCTTCCATTCCATGTGGTCTCGTTTGATGCCACCTCTTTGTTTGGCCACAATGGCCAAAATCCTGGACAGACCCCTCTATACTCTAACTTTAGATTTTGAAACTTTTTTACAAATCTCACAAACTCAATTCAGATATACCACCTATAAATGCGGATAGCGTAGACCCTTGGCCTTCCCTTCCATGTGGTCTCGTTTAATGCCACCTCTTTGTTTGGCCACAATGGCCAAAATCCTGGACAGACCCCTCTATACTCTAACTTTAGATTTTGAAACTTTTTTACAAATCTCACAAACTCAATTCAGATATACCACCTTTAAGTGCGGATAGCGGAGACCCTTGGCCTTCCCTTCCATGTGGTCTCGTTTGATGCCACCTCTTTGTTTGGCCACAATGCCCAAAATCCTGGACAGACCCCTCTCTACTCTAACTTGAGATTTTGAAATTTTTTTACAAATCTCACAAACTCAATTCAGATATTTCATTTATAAAAGTAGATAGTAGAGAGCCCTGTCCTCACATTCCATGTGGTCTTGTTCGATGCCACCTCTTCGTTTGGCCACAGTGGCCAAAATCCTGGACAGACCCCTCTCTACTCTAACTTTAGATTTTGAAACTTTTTTACAAATCTCACAAACTCAATTCAGATATACCACCTATAAGTACGGATAGCAGAGACCCTTGGCCTTCCATTCCATGTAGTCTCGTTTGATGCCACCTCTTTGTTTGGCCACAATGCCCAAAATCCTGGACAGACCACTCTATACTCTAACTTGAGATTTTGAAATTTTTTTGCAAATCTCACAAACTCAATTCAGATATACCACCTATAAGTGCGGATAGCAGAGACCCTTGACCTTCCATTCCATGTGGTCTCGTTTGATGCCACCTCTTTGTTTGGCCACAATGGCCAAAATCCTGGACAGACCCCTCTATACTCTAACTTTAGATTTTGAAACTTTTTTACAAATCTCACAAACTCAATTCAGATATACCACCTATAAGTGCGGATAGCAGAAACCCTTGGCCTTCGATTCCGTGTAGTCTCGTTTGATGCCACCTCTTCGTTTGGCCACAATGGCCAAAATCCTGGACAGACCCCTCTCTACTCTAACTTGAGATTTTGAAATTTTTTTACAAATCTCACAAACTCAATTCAGATATACCACCTATAAGTACGGATAGCAGAGACCCTTGGCCTTCGATTCCATGTGGTCTCGTTTGATGCCACCTCTTCGTTTGGCCACAATGCCCAAAATCCTGGACAGACCCCTCTATACTCTAACTTGAGATTTTGAAATTTTTTACAAATCTCACAAACTCAAATCAGATATTTCACTTATAAAAGTGGATAGTAGAGAGCCCTGTCCTCATTTTCCATGTGGTCTCGTTTGATGCCACCTCTTTGTTTGGCCACAATGGCCAAAATCCTGGACAGACCCCTCTATACTCTAACTTTAGATTTTGAAACTTTTTTACAAATCTCACAAACTCAATTCAGATATACCACCTATAAGTGCGGATAGCAGAAACCCTTGGCCTTCGATTCCGTGTAGTCTCGTTTGATGCCACCTCTTCGTTTGGCCACAATGGCCAAAATCCTGGACAGACCCCTCTCTACTCTAACTTGAGATTTTGAAATTTTTTTACAAATCTCACAAACTCAATTCAGATATACCACCTATAAGTACGGATAGCAGAGACCCTTGGCCTTCCATTCCATGTGGTCTCGTTTGATGCCACCTCTTTGTTTGGCCACAATGGCCAAAATCCTGGACAGACCCCTCTATACTCTAACTTTAGATATTGAAACTTTTTTACAAATCTCACAAACTCAATTCAGATATACCACCTATAAGTGCGGATAGCAGAGACCCTTGGCCTTCCATTCCATGTAGTCTCGTTTGATGCCACCTCTTTGTTTGGCCACAATGCCCAAAATCCTGGACAGACCACTCTATACTCTAACTTGAGATTTTGAAATTTTTTTGCAAATCTTACAAACTCAATTCAGATATTTCAGTTATAAAAGTAGATAGTAGAGAGCCCAGTCCTCACATTCCATGTGGTCTTGTTCGATGCCACCTCTTCGTTTGGCCACAGTGGCCAAAATCCTGGACAGACCCCTCTCTACTCTAACTTTAGATTTTGAAACTTTTTTACAAATCTCACAAACTCAATTCAGATATACCACCTATAAATGCGGATAGCAGAGACCCTTGGCCTTCCATTCCATGTGGTCTCGTTTGATGCCACCTCTTTGTTTGGCCACAATGACCAAAATCCTGGACAGACCCCTCTATACTCTAACTTGAGATTTTGATTTTTTTTAAATCTCACAAACTCAATTCAGATATACCACCTATAAATGCGGATAGCAGAGACCCTTGGCCTTCCATTCCATGTGGTCTCGTTTGATGCCACCTCTTTGTTTGGCCACAATGGCCAAAATCCTGGATAGACCCCTCTATACTCTAACTTTAGATTTTGAAACTTTTTTACAAATCTCACAAACTCAATTCAGATATACCACCTATAAGTGCGGATAGCAGAGACCCTTGGCCTTCGATTCCATGTGGTCTCGTTTGATGCCACCTCTTCGTTTGGCCACAATGGCCAAAATCCTGGACAGACCCCTCTCTACTCTAACTTGAGATTTTGAATTTTTTTTTTTAATCTCACAAACTCAATTCAGATATACCACCTATAAGTGCGGATAGCAGGGACCCTTGGCCTTCCATTCCTTGTGGTCTCGTTTGATGCCACCTCTTTGTTTGGCCACAAAGGCCAAAATCCTTGATTAACCTACCAATGCTTTTATATACACAAAGCAAGCATCTTGAAAATGTTTCAAAAACTTACACTTTATTCGGAAAATCTTTCATTTTTGGTATTTTTACTTTAAAAAACTTAGTCCGATGTTCAAAAACTTTTGAAAAAAATGAAGAAAATCACAAAAATATATTCTATGTTAAATTCGAATTTATCTTCACACTTAACAGCACTCTGCTAACTGCTCTGTTAACATTGTTGGTTTTTGTCTTTGCTAGTTAAATTCGAATTTAACTTCACACACATTAAAATTTTTATTAATTAATCCCAGTCCCAGCGACGCCTTAAATAACCTTAAAACAGCTTAAATTCAGTTATTTGCAACAAGTTTGTGAATTTTCTTTTTAAATTTATTGTTTTCTTAATTCCGATATTGAACGGTGGTAAATTGTGTTTTGCGATAAATCATGTGTAAATTTAAATCACTTATTGCAGTAGTACTTTTCAGTATTTAATTAGAATTTAATTACATGTAAAACTACATTTGAAATTAGAAAAAAAATTAACAAGTTCTTTTTCTTTTCTTGAGATAAACCCCACATCAGGAATTAGCATTAATGTTCGGTTAATTATTAAACTCACTTTTTTTTCCGCAGTTAAATAAAGACAGACAGTTAATTTAGTTTACACAAGTAATCATAATTGACATAAATTATTAGGGGGATTCACAAATCCAAAGATCAGATAATTATCAATTAATAGTTCAATTTAAGGTTTAGAAAGGACTAAAGTTTTGCTAATAATCTGGACTAAAGTTTAAACTATAAATTAGACTAGACTTAAGTTAATATTCTTTTAAAGTCTTTATTGTGAATTTGACACAATACTCCTCTAGAATCAGGACTAGACTCTAGTTAATATTTCTAACTAAAGTCTTGTCTAAATTATTTTAGACAAGAGTCACATACAACCTTCTGGGCTACAAATTTGACTTGGTTTTAGTCTATAAGCTAGAATATATTCTAATCCATAAACCAAATTTCAACCCATTAAAATGATTAAATTCTAGTCTATAAACTAGACTAGATTCTAGTCTATAAACTAAACTACATTCTAGTCTATAAACTAGACCACATTCTAGTCTATAAACTAGACTACATTCTAGTCTATAAACTAGACTAGATTCTAGTCTATAAACTAGACTAGATTCTAGTCTATAAACTAGACTAGATTCTAGTCTATGAACTAGACTAGATTCTAGTCTAAAAACTAGACTAGATTCTAGTCTAAAAACTAGACTAGATTCTAGATTCTATTCTAAAAACTAGACTAGATTCTAGTCTAGTTTATAGATTCTAGTCTATAAACTAGACTAGATTCTAGTCTATAAATTAGACTAAATTCTAGTCTGTAAACTAGACTAAATTCTAGTCCATAAACTAGATTTCAACCCATAAAAATGATTGAATTAGTCTATAAACAAACTAGATTCTAGTCTATAAACTAGACTAGATTCTAGTCTATAAACTAGACTAGATTCTAGTCTATAAACTAGACTAGATTCTAGTCTAAAAACTAGACTAGATTCTAGTCTAAAAACTAGACTAGATTCTAGTCTAAAAACTAGACTAGATTCTAGTCTAAAAACTAGACTAGATTCTAGTCTAAAAACTAGACTAGATTCTAGTCTAAAAACTAGACTAGATTCTAGTCTAAAAACTAGACTAGATTCTAGTCTATAAACTAGACTAGATTCTAGTCTATAAACTAGACTAGATTCTAGTCTATAAACTAGACTAGATTCTAGTCTATAAACTGGACTAGTTTCTAGTCTATAAATTAGAGTAGATTCTAGTCTATAAACAAGACTAGATTCTAGTCTATAAACTAGACAAGATTCTAGTCTATAAACTAGACTAGAATCTAGTCTATAAACTAGACTAGATTCTAGTCTATAAGCTAGACTAGATTCTAGTCTATAAGCTAGACTAGATTCTAGTCTATAAGCTAGACCAGATTCTAGTCTATAAGCTAGACTAGATTCTAGTCTATAAGCTAGACTAGATTCTAGTCTATAAGCTAGACTAGATTCTAGTCTATAAGCTAGACTAGATTCTAGTCTATAGGCTAGACTAGATTCTAGTCTATAAGCTAGACTAGATTCTAGTCTATAAGCTAGACTAGATTCTAGTCTATAAGCTAGACTAGATTCTAGTCTATAAGCTAGACTAGATTCTAGTCTATAAGCTAGACTAGATTCTAGTCTATAAGCTAGACTAGATTCTAGTCTATAAACTAGACTAGATTCTAGTCTAGTTTATAGATTCTAGTCTTTAAACTAGACTAGATTCTATATAAATTAGACTAGATTCAAGTCTATAAATTAGACGAGATTCTAGTCTGTAAACTAGACTAAATTCTAGTTTAAAAAGCTAAATTTGCTTTAATGTTTATTCTATTTGTTATTAATGTGAACCCCCCTAATATATTCATCCAGATCTCTCTTAATAAACAACAGCCAATAAACTACCAACGACGGAAGTTAAACAAAAATATATAATTCACTTAAAATCGGCCCACACATTTTCTGCTTTAATATAAGAAATCGTAGACAAGCAGCCAGATTGACGGACATTTTAAAGTAGTTAGACGTCGCAGAGAACAAATAAATAATGAATATTAAAATAGATCAAATGATGTATGAATGAATGATGACTAAATGTGATTGATTGATTGATTGATTGGTTGTTTTATTTAAACTAAAACACCAGAGTTTTATTATTTTTTTTTTTACTTCACGATTAAATTATGAATGAGTTAAAAAAAAGTTGGAAGAGATTTAAGATTAGAAAAAATAGTAAATTTTGTCTCAAGGTTATTGAATCGATAAGAGAATAATCATTATAGTTTTAAAGGTTCTGAGGAAAGAGAAAGAAGGGAAGGGAGAAATAATATAGTAATTACTTAATCATGTTTAGGGTTCTTTAAACTGTGGAATAACTTATCTACTAAATACTTATCTATCAGTTTTGAGTAGTTACCTGCAGTCTTATCAAATAAAATTCAGTTTGGAAAACAATGTAATTTTTTCTAAAGTGGCGCTAATGTTTCAGTTAACAAAATAATGACTACATTTTGTTGTACACGATTTTTAACAAGTTTAACAATTATTGTCTTTTTTTCTTTACTCTTCAACATCTTTTTTATTTGCAGTTTGTTATATAACAATTATTTTTCCAATTAGAAGAAGAAAAAACACGTTACAACAATTAAATTAAATTGAAATTACTAATTAAATAAATGACTACTAAACGTAATAAAATGCAATTTTTCTAAATTAGTTGCAATACAATTTATAGCTTAATTTTTTTTTTTTTGATCTTTTAAGGAGTGAAACAGAAAAAACGTTTACTTTATGATCTGAACAAGTCTCTATTATAAGTCCAATTTTTTTGTGTCTTTATTCTTGGTCTAAGTGTAGTCTATATTCAAGTTCTAAATTTTAGTCTAGTGTTAAACTAGACAAGATTCTAGTGTATAAACTAGACTACATTCCAGTTTTTGAACTAGATTGAGTCTGGAATATAAGCTATACTCGATTTTAATCTACATTTAAAAATAGAGTCTAGTCAAACTTGTAGACTAGAGCCTTCTATATGTTATAGATCCAAATCTAGCTGGCTTGTAGTCCATAAAATAAACTCGTTCTTAGTCTATAAACTAGATCAAGTCCAAGTCTAAAAGTTAGACCAGCTCTAAGTCTATAAATTACACTAGTTCTTAGTCTATAAGCAAGACAAGTTGGTAGTCTATAAAACTTGTTTCTAAACTATAAACCATACTAGATTCTAGTCTATAAACTTGACTAGTTCTTTCTCTTTAAACCAGACCAAATTCTAGTCTATAAACTAGACAAGATTATAGTCTATAAACTAGACAAGATTCTAGTGTATTAAATGGATTATATTATAGTTTATAAACTATGTAAGTTTCTGGTTTATTAACTGGACTAATTTCTAATACATAAACTAAACTAACAAGTCTATAAACTAGATTAATTCCTAGTCTATAAACTAAACTATTGTCTAGTCTATGAACTTGAGCAGATCCTTCTTTATAAACTAGACAAAATTGTAGTCTGTAAATTAGACAAGATGATAGTAATATAAACTAAACGAGATTCTAGCGTATTAACTTTTTTTTTTTTTTTTTTTTTTTTTTAATTTTCATAATTTTATTGATTCATAAAAATACAATATACTTAAGAACTAATCCCGCGAAGCCATATGGCTTATCTGCAGGATGTAAAATTATAATATGTATATGTATATTTAAAAGATTTAATTTTAATTATTGTGTATTTAGAAAGTGATATTTAGATTATAGACTACTTTCTAATATAAAACTAGACTAGTTTATAGTCTAAAAACTAGACTAGTTTATAGTCTAAAAACTAGACTAGTTTCTAGTCTAAAAACTAGACTAGTTTCTAGTCTAAAAACTAGACTAATTTCTAGTATAAAAACTAGACTAGTTTCTAGTCTAAAAACTAGAATAGTTTCTAGTCTAAAAACTAGACTAATTTCTAGTATAAAAACTAGACTAGTTTCTAGTCTAAAAACTAGACTAGAAACTAGTCTAAAAACTAGACTAGTTTCTAGTCTAAAAACTAGACTAGTTTCTAGTCTAAAAACTAGACTAGTTTCTAGTCTAAAAACTAGACTAGTTTCTAGTCAAAAAACAAGACTATTTTCTAGTCTAAAAACTAGACTAGTTTCTAGTCAAAAAACTAGACTAGTTTCTAGTCTAAAAACTAGACTAGTTTCTAGTCAAAAAACTAGACTAGTTTCTAGTCAAAAAACTAGACTAGTTTCTAGTCAAAAAACTAGACTAGTTTCTAGTCTAAAAACTAGACTAGTTTCTAGTCAAAAAACTAGACTAGTTTCTAGTCAAAAAACTAGACTAGTTTCTAGTCTAAAAACTAGACTAGTCTGTCAAAGAGACTAAATTCTAGTCTGTAAATAATATATGACTCTTATATGTGAACTAAAATAGATTGTAGGCTATAAACTAGATTAGATTCTCTAAATCGACTTTTTTCTATGTTAAATTTTTTTTCGGTGCCACTTCTCTGCTTCTCGTGTATTTATCTGTTCTTGGACAATTTGTTAAGGAATTTCATTTAAAAAAATAACAGAAAACCAAAAAAGTAAAAAAAATCTTAATAAAGTACGTTTGACAATTGAAACCGGTACTTTTTTATTTAACGCCAACACGATTTTACCTTTTTTTTAATAAACAAAAAAATTTTTGTTCAAAATCACAACAAAACCACCCACAAACAATATTAATTTAAGTGAAAAACAATACAGAGACATACAAAATAAAGACAAAATAATACAAAAAAAGATTTTAATAGCAGCGCAAAATAAAGCATTAAAACCACTTGAGAATGTTTACTACCAAAAAAAAAAACTTGATTAAACATGTTTTTTTATTTGTCTTGAATTCAAGCGGCGGAACTTCAATGGTTCTGAATTAATAAAACAACAAATTATTGAAATTAAATTAAAAGATAAATTAGAGCAAAAAAAGTAATCTTTAAAAAAAAATATTTCGTACAAAAAAGGAACAGTTCATGGGTAACAAGTGAAGACAGATTTCTAAAATTTTCAGAAGAATTTTATATCAACTAATAACACAAAATGGGTTCTGAGGAATTCAAAATCTCTGTTGTGCACATTTGAAATTTTTCAGACGATTCTGGAACAGTGGCAAGGTCAACTAAAAATGGAGTTAGTGAGGTGTTAAAATCCAGGGTAACCAACTTCAAGGGTTTTATTACTCTTTTGGGAACATTTAAAATTGCTCTGCACTTTGGTTTCATTATGGATAATAAGAAGGGGACCAAGTTTCAACAGATTATGTAAAGTATTTATATAAGTGTTCGGTATCATTGGAAAGGTATTCACTTGAAATATATTATTGTTTTTATAAAAAACTATTTGAGTTAAATATTTTTAATAAAATTTTCCAAAAATTCAATATTTTTATTTTTCGTATAATTTTATGATTTTTTTTTTAATTTTTGATCTGGAGTCAAATCTATACTAATAAAGCTGTTAATATAAAATTTGAATATAATGTGGATAAAAATGCTCTGAATTTAGAATTGTAAACGAATTTCCATGTTCCTCTTCCGAAATACCAAAATTAACCATTCGGTTAAAATTTGCATTAAAATATGTTTTCTTGCAGTAAAATGGTCACTCTGGCATTATTAGAGATTTTATTGTATTCAGATCTTTTGATTATATAGTAGACATATAAAGTATAAAAACGATGTAATTTTTAATTGAACTTGAACTTTAAGGTTTTTTTATCTTAAAAAAAAAATATCACAGTTTTGAGTTCAAATTCTGATTCCTTGAACCTACAAAGAACTTGAGCTTCTGCAAATCAATTGGAAAATATACCCCGAACGCCCGTGTTAAATTTCGTTGGTCTTTAAACCACAAAGCCACGGTATATCACAATGATTTCGGTTACTCCAGATCACGAACTATACCTTCGTATAGGAAGGAGGGGTCTTTGAATCCTTGATTAAAATTAAGTCTTTTATGATCTTCTCCAGTAGTATTCCAATTAAAAACGAGTACATGTGGTAAATGCGTGATACGCCGGACAACGGTAAATGAATACCGCTATGCGACGCAAAACTCCCGAAGGCAAACAAACGAAGTACAGCCTGACTGCCTTTAAGAGATAATGACAATGACGCGATAGATGTTTACTCACACAGAACTGCTTTATGACTGTAACAGAATTATTACTTAAAATACAGCAGTTCGAAGTCGATGTAATATTAACAGTGGGGACAAAAGGGCAGAAATAGAGAGATCATGACTTGTTAAGGTTTGTAATCAAATCATGATAAATTATTGTCTTAATATAAATATATAGTTTTTGGTTATAATTTAGTGCCAATATTCGTTTAGGCTTAAACAACAAGGGGTCTAAAATCTCAGTTGTTCAATGTCTTAAAAATCTGTGGAGGCAGCTAAAAGTCTCCTTAAATCTGCATGACTTCGATATCTGTTTGGAAGCCATCGTTCTTGTTGATATGTAAGACTTAAAATCCAATTTGATGTGAGGTCGTTATAAAATTTCTTTAAATATGGAAATTTCTTAAATTAAGTCATAATTACTTTTATTTACAATAAATAGCAGCACTCAAAGAAGGAAGACAGATTAATTTAATTGATAACGAAATTATTTCACGCACTAAATAGAATTTCACAGACACCTAATAATTTATTATTAACGTTTAATGTGCGTGAAGTAAAATTTAATCTTATCAATTAATCATTAATTTAATTAATCAATAAAGATAAATATGTGTTTTCTTGAGGGGGAGTGGCCCAAATAAAAGGCATACAGTAAATTGTGAATCAAACTTTAATGCCAAATCAGTAAAGGGCATTAAGATTTTTGAAGTCATATGCGGAAATGGACGTTCCCTGTTATGATAATTTGTTTTTGGTCGGCATAATAAAACTTAAGGTTCATCAATCGTATGTATTGTTTGCAGAGTAGGTCTATAGGTAGTGTGAAAAAAGCTGTACATGTTCGATCAATTCGTTTTGTTCACGACAGTGAAGAGCCTTAAATTTTGATTCGTTTGGGAGCTAGAAAAAATTATGGACCCTAGAAAATTTTTCACCACTGTTTTATTTCTTATATTTATCTATCAAATACTAATGCAATATCTACGTATATATGAGACTTATGATATTTAGCCTGATATTTGGAAGAGGGGTTATACGGGACCTATGAGAAATAATGGACCGATCATCGTATAATATGGTATATCATTTTAGATCATAGGGGTTTTTCCCGAAATTTAGTAAAAATTTAGAGGTCATAATCGAGGTGAATAACTTTGGATCTCCACCTCAGATTTCCTGGATCCACTAAGAATCTATGATCTTCAAAATCAATCAAATCAAAAAATATCTGCAGCATGTCTGTGTAAAACTTAATTAAGCTTATAAAAATAAAGCGAGTTGGGACCACAGTTCGAGGTCGAATAATATAAACAGCATTGGCTATAGATGGATCAAAGACTTTGAAATTCATTGCGAAATATTTTATTTTTTCCCGAAAATTTTTTCTCAAATAAATTTAAAATTAACCTAAAATACAGTACATAATACAGTGGGTGTAAACAATATGATAACACTTAATTTTTAAAAATATCTGCTTTTTGTAGAAGATTCCTTCGAATTCTTTCCGATTTTTTCTTAGAATTTCACAATTTTGCTAAAATTATTTGAAATAAAAAAATCCATTTTCAAACGATAAATAATAATTATCTGAATTATGTAATATTTTTACAAATGCTAAATGGCAACAAATAAAAAATAAAAATTTTAATCATGAAAATGACATCATTCTAAAATAAATATCGGTTCAAATTATGAGGAATTTTATAAAATGTTTACAGGAAATTAAAATTAAAAAAAATTAAATACAATAAAATGAAAATCATCATTATTTATTTAATGATTTATGGGGGCAAATGACTCTAGTTGGAGCTATTAAAAGTACAGTGAGTGGCAAAAGTGGAAAAATTTTGTAAAGAAAACATATATATCCAAATATATTAGAAATATACAGTGAGTGATAAAAAATATTAGAAAATCTTTGAAAAACAATAACATTTTTCAAAAATTAAAATAAATAAAAAATATTTAATAATTTTAGATTAATTTTTCTTATAAATGTGTGTGTAAACTTTTACTACGCACTGTATTAATTACTAATATGTGTTGTACAAATTATTAATGTCACCACCCTTTATAACTATTTTAAGTTATTAATAACAAATATGGCAACTTGGAAGTTAAATACCTCTCGTTTGTAATTCGGTATTCGATGGAACTGAAGTCTAAAATTGAATTTTGAAAGTTATCGATATATCGGCTATTGCCAAAGTTGCTAGTTGTATTAAATACTATAAAATATTTGTCAGGAACATTCCAATTTGTGCTGATAGTCTGACAGCATTTAGATCTCTTTCGGGTATCTACTTAACACCTCAATTTGTTGGTGTAGCCGGACAACACTTAAAAAGATGGAGGACAGTCCAAACTGGTATTAATCTAGAAACTACAGTAATATTATTGCGGATGAACTGACTGGAATAGGATCAACATTAGATCATCAAGAGATAGATCATCAAGTTGGCGAAACACTTAAATCCTGCAGGTCTGGAATCTAGTCACATTTGTTAATATTGGTGCAGAAAGGATGATCAAGAAGGAGGTGATCAATAAGAAAATTTGCCCTCTATATGATCATAATCGATCGAGTCTCTAGTCTTAGAGCTGTTACGCATAAGTGTTAGGTTCATATGGCTTTTCCCCAATTAATATATTTCGGATAGCAAATCAACGATAACCGATTAGAATATTCGAGTATCGATTACTCTAAAGTAAAGCACTTTATTTGAAGTCAGAAGCTTTGAAAATCGCCACAGACAGAGTGTTTTAAAATATTAGCACTTTAATTCGGATCAGAAGATCTTAGGGAAGCTGCTCTGAAGGCAATTGATTCATTTGGAAAATGAAAGAAAAAACGATGAACGATTAGAAGAGCTTTTGAAATCTAAACAGATCTGTACTAAACACAATTATTTCAATATTTATGGATCTAAAGAGGTTCAGAGGAGGGTTTTTTGCCACTAGTTTTACAATCGACACAAACGATCATAGAGAATTAGTAGCAAACACAATGGATTTATTTAGGAAAAGATGTTGACGACAGCTCTGTTTGAATATTTATGACATTTAAGTAAGGAGAGACCAGAAGATCCCTCAATCTTTTCAAGAAACCATCTTTCCACAACAATTCGATTTCTATTCAGAACAACCTGAGTACAGTCGGCCAAAGATCAACCAACCCAGCGACAGCTGTACCAAACGAAAGTTTGTTTCCCAAGAAAGAACTATCGAACTGTTGCAAAAACATCTTAAAGAACCTGTATCGGAGAAAATCGGTTCATTTGGAAAAAGAAATCAACGATGAACAATCAGAATATATTGGAATATAAATGACTCTGAAGAAATGCCCCGAATTTGACGGGATTTGAAGCGTTTTTTTTATCCAGATAGATTTTGAATTTGGATCAAACAATCAACGATAAAGGATTAAAATATTTGACCAGGAATAAGGCCAAAAGCATGACAACACTTTATTAAATGTTGCAAGATCGGTCAAAAACTCAAAGCCTAAACTTTGTCCATTTTAACGTTTGCAGATTATACTCTTTAAAGGGAAAATAACTTCAGAACAAGGTATCGGAAATTAACTTAATTAATTTTTTACTTAAAATCCGAAGTAGTTTTTTACTTGGAGATGAATTCTATCTGCTGCCATATGGACAATTGACATTATAACCTGTAGAATTTATATTGAAAATTGCATATTAATTTGTTCAAATTTTAATCAATTTTAACACCCACTGTACTTTTATTAATTAATCTAAAATAAATTATATATCAATGCAGGTGGCAGTGAAAAAAAAACTATAATTAATTTTTAAAAAATATATTTACATTTCTAAATCTTTTAACTAAACTATAGATACTAAACATATACATATACACATACATATTTATAACTAATATAATTCAGATGCATTTGTATATGTGTAATAGAAATAAAATACTTTAATTTCGAACTCACCTTTGGTAATGAGGCTAATACTTGTTGTTTAACATCCCAAACTAATTTGTCGGAGGGAAATTGTAGACATTTGTAGACATTTAATTCGGGCACATGTATGCGCACCAATAGCCAACCATCCCGTGGTTCTGGCGGTGGTTCATCATCAAATCCCGGCCCTGAACTATTGTCCATGTTGGCCGGGTTTTGTTTGACTTTTGGTGTGGGTGGATGATACGACGTAATTTTGAATGTTTTTTTATTTTAACCAAATTTATTTCAAAATTATGATTTTACTTTGATTTTGAATTTAAGAAATTTTTTTCTTAAATTTATTTAAGTTCTTTTCAGTTTTCTTAGATTTTTTTTGTTAACTAACTAAAGTGAAAGAAAGAGATGGAAAATTAAAGTGAAAAAAAAAATAAATAAATAATGTTGTTTATGAAAATAACTTAATTTGAATTTGTTCTAATTAAGTGCGAAAGAAAAATTCTTATAAACAAATTTGAATTTCTTCGGTTTTTTTTTTTTTTGTTTTTGTAATCGATTTTGAGTTAATTTTTGTTATTTTTGATTATCTAAATATTTGTTTTTATTAATTGATTCCGTAGAATGTGGCATAAATTAATTTCATTATTATTTAATTGTTGTTGCAGAAACGCATCCCAATTGTTTGCGTTGCATAAACATTTTGAGTGTGTGTGTGCATGTGGGGGTTTGCAACGTTTATGTGTGAGTTTTTTTGTGCTTAAATGTAGTCCAATGATTTCGAAATTTTCCCCCTTAAAACTTGAGGCTGAAAATAGAACAAGAACATAAAATAAAAAATTAATGTTGATTAAATAAATTACAGAAAATTAATTATAAATTAATTTAAACTTAATTATTAAAGTAAATAAATCATAATTAAATTTTATTATTAATCTTCAATAATATAAATTAAATCATTAATATTTATTATCACATTAAAAATAGTTTACACTATAGTCTACACTATAGTTTACATTATAGTTTACACTATAGTTTACACTATAGTCTACACTATAGTTACGCTATAGTCTACACTATAGTCCTATACACTATAGTTACTTACACTATAGTCTACACTATAGTTTACACTATAGTCTACACTATAGTTTACACTATAGTCTACACTATAGTTTACACTATAGTCTACACTATAGTTACACTATAGTCTACACTATAGTTTACACTATAGTCTACACTATAGTTTACACTATAGTCTACACTATAGTTTACACTATAGTCTACACTATAGTTTACACTATAGTCTACACTATAGTCTACACTATAGTTTACACTATAGTCTACACTATAGTCTACACTATAGTTTACGCTATAGTCTACACTATAGTCTACACTATAGTCTACACTATAGTCTACACTATAGTCTACACTATAGTTTACACTATAGTTTACACTATAGTCTACACTATAGTTTACACTATAGTTTACGCTATAGTCTACACTATAGTATACACTATAGTCTACACTATAGTTTACACTATAGTTTACACTATAGTCTACACTATAGTTTACACTATAGTTTACACTATAGTCTACACTATAGTCTACACTATAGTTTACACTATAGTTTACACTATAGTCTACACTATAGTTTACGCTATAGTCTACACTATAGTCTACACTATAGTCTACACTATAGTCTACACTATAGTCTACACTATAGTTTACACTATAGTTTACACTATAGTCTACACTATAGTTTACACTATAGTTTACACTATAGTCTACACTATAGTTTACACTATAGTCTACACTATAGTTTACACTATAGTTTACACTATAGTCTACACTATAGTTTACACTATAGTTTACACTATAGTCTACACTATAGTTTACACTATAGTTTACACTATAGTCTACACTATAGTTTACACTATAGTTTACACTATAGTCTACACTATAGTTTACACTATAGTTTACACTCTAGTCTACACTATAGTTTACACTATAGTTTACACTATAGTTTACCCTATAGTCTACACTATAGTTTATACTTTAGTCTACACTATAGTTTACACTTTAGTTTATACTTTAGTCTACACTATAGTTTACACTATAGTCTACACTATAGTTTACACTATAGTCTACATAGTTACACTATAGTCTACACTATAGTTTACACTATAGTCTACACTATAGTTTACACTATAGTCTACACTATAGTTTACACTATAGTCTACACTATAGTTACACTATAGTCTACACTATAGTTTACACTATAGTCTACACTATAGTTTACACTATAGTCTACACTATAGTTTACACTATAGTCTACACTATAGTTTACACTATAGTCTACACTATAGTTTACACTATAGTCTACACTATAGTTTACACTATAGTCTACACTATAGTTTACACTATAGTCTACACTATAGTTTACACTATAGTCTACACTATAGTTTACACTATAGTCTCACTATAGTTTCACTATAGTCTACACTATAGTTTACACTATAGTCTACACTATAGTTTACACTATAGTCTACACTATAGTTTTACACTATAGTCTACACTATAGTTTACACTATAGTCTACACTATAGTTTACACTATAGTCTACACTATAGTTTACACTATAGTCTACACTATAGTTTACACTATAGTCTACACTATAGTTTACACTATAGTCTACACTATAGTTTACACTATAGTCTACACTATAGTTTAACACTATAGTCTACACTATAGTTTACACTATAGTCCTACACTATAGTTTACCTATAGTCTACACTATAGTTTACACTATAGTCTACACTATAGTTTACACTATAGTCTACACTATAGTTTACACTATAGTCCTACACTATAGTTTACACTATAGGTCTACACTATAGTTTACACTATAGTCTACACTATAGTTTACACTATAGTCTACACTATAGTTTACACTATAGTCTACACTATAGTTTACACTATAGTCTACACTATAGTTTACACTATAGTCTACACTATAGTTTACACTATAGTCTACACTATAGTTTACACTATAGTCTACACTATAGTTTACACTATAGTCTACACTATAGTTTACACTATAGTCTACACTATAGTTTACACTATAGTCTACACTATAGTTTTAACCACTTTTATAGTCTACACTATAGTTTACACTATAGTCTACACTATAGTTTTACACTATAGTCTACACTAAAGTTTACACTATAGTCTACACTATAGTTTACACTATAGTCTACACTATAGTTTACACTATAGTCTACACTATAGTTTACACTATAGTCTACACTATAGTTTACACTATAGTCTACACATAGTTTACACTATAGTCTACACTATAGTTTACACTATAGTCTACACTATAGTTTTACACTATAGTCTACACTATAGTTTACACTATAGTCTACACTATAGTTTACACTATAGTCTACACATATAGTTTACACTATAGTCTACACTATAGTTTACACTATAGTCTACACAATAGTTTACACTATAGTCTACACTATAGTTTACACTATAGTCTACACATAGTTTACACTATAGTCTACACTATAGTTTACACTATAGTCTACACTATAGTTTACACTATAGTCTACCACTATAGTTTACACTATAGTCTACACTATAGTTTACACTATAGTCTACACTATAGTTTACACTATAGTCTACACTATAGTTTACCACTATAGTCTACACTATAGTTTACACTATAGTCTACACTATAGTTACCTATAGTCTACACTATAGTTTACACTATAGTCACTATAGTTTACACTATAGTCTACACTATAGTTTATACACTATAGTCTACACTATAGTTTACACTATAGTCTACACTATAGTTTACACTATAGTCTACACTATAGTTTACACTATAGGTCTACACTATAGTTTACACTATAGTCTACACTATAGTTTACACTATAGTCTACACTATAGTTTACACTATAGTCTACACTATAGTTTACACTATAGTCTACACTATAGTTTACCTATAGCTACACTATAGTTTACACTATAGTCTACACTATAGTTTACACTATAGTCTACACTATAGTTTACACTATAGTCTACACTATAGTTTACACTATAGTCTACACTATAGTTTACACTATAGTCTACACTATAGTTTACACTATAGTCTACACTATAGTTTTACACTATAGTCTACACTATAGTTTACACTATAGTCTACACTATAGTTTACACTATAGTCTACACTATAGTTTACACTATAGTCTACACTATAGTTTACACTATAGTCTACACTATAGTTTACACTATAGTCTACACTATAGTTTACACTATAGTCTACACTATAGTTTACACTATAGTCTACACTATAGTTTACACTATAGTCTACACTATAGTTTACACTATAGTCTACACTATAGTTTACACTATAGTCTACACTATAGTTTACACTATAGTCTACACTATAGTTTACACTATAGTCTACACTATAGTTACACTATAGTCTACACTATAGTTTACACTATAGTCTACACTATAGTTTACACTATAGTCTACACTATAGTTTACACTATAGTCTACACTATAGTTTTACACTATAGTCTACACTATAGTTTACACTATAGTCTACACTATAGTTTACACTATAGTCTACACTATAGTTTACACTATAGTCTACACTATAGTTTACACTATAGTCTACACTATAGTTTACACTATAGTCTACACTATAAGTTTACACTATAGTCTACACTATAGTTTACACTATAGTCTTACACTATAGTTTACACTATAGTCTACACTATAGTTTACACTATAGTCTACACTATAGTTTACACTATAGTCTACACTATAGTTTACACTATAGTCTACACTATAGTTTACACTATAGTCTACACTATAGTCTACACTATAGTTTACACTATAGTCTACACTATAGTCTACACTATAGTTTACACTATAGTCTACACTATAGTCTACACTATAGTTTACACTATAGTCTACACTATAGTCTACACTATAGTTTACACTTTAATCAAAGTCCGGTTTCGTTTGTATTTGCAAGTTTATGGGTCACTGTCAATTAACTGTCCATTTTTCCTCAATAATTGTTAACACTTTACCATTTTCTCCAAAAAAATAGCATTTTTCCCGAAATCGCCATGATATATTTCATTTCTAACGAAGCCAAAAAGAACAAAAAAATAAACCTCATTTTATAGAAACAATTGTTTTACAGAACCATTTGTGTTTCCGTTTGATATTGTGAATGTAAATAACTGAATGACACAAAAACCTATAAATCAAGAGAGAGAGAGAGAGAGAAAACGAAATGATTTGAATTAAATTTTTTGTTATTTTTTGCGTTAAAGTGCCACAATGTGTAGCATGCCTTCGATCATAAATAAACAGAAAAACAAAAGCAAACATATTGAGCAACGTTTTTTTAAAAATTTATACAAAAACTATTTCGAAAAAAGTGTATTTACCTCTTTTATTAAATTGAAACAAACACGGGAGAGAGAGAAAAAAAACTACAATTAAAAATGTTTAAATTTGATAATTAAATATAGAATGTGCAACATGTAGCAAGTAAAACACAATTCGTGGTATTTTTGTTTTATTTCATTGGAAACAACAAAACAAAAACATATAACACAGAATTGATCCAATTTTCTGTTTTTGAAGTTATTCGAGGAAATTGTAATAAATTCGAGAGAGAAGTTGTTAGGAATTGCAGTTAATGTTTGATAGCTTAAGGGAAGGAATTTAATAAATTATAGCTTGGAATTGTAAATAGAATTAACTGGTATTGATTGCAAAAAGAAGATTTTGTGAAATTAATTTATGTTATGAAAATATTTAAATTTTTATATTTTTCTTTACACCAGACGTATGATTGATATTAATTAAATTTTATTTCATATTTACGTCCATAACTTTAAGAGTTTTAAACAAATTAAAAAAATATATATAAAACCATTGGAAAGCCAACATATTTATGCTTTAAATCGGAGGTATAAAAAATAAATTAAGGTTTCGAAAATAGGAAATTTTATTTTCCTAAATAAAGCATTTTATTGCATCAAGTTTTTACCAGCTTTTGGGCGCAGGTTTAATACAATATGAATTGCTAAAGATTGTAAATTTCTGTAGGCACTATCCTGGAAATGAAGGTACACAAATTACCCGAAAATAATTTATTAGTTTTTGAAGATATTTAGGTTTTAATATTTTTGTTATACTGAACGTATGATTAATTTTAATATATTTTTATTTATTATTTTAGTCCATAACTTCAAGAGTTTTTGGGTGATTTAAAAAAATCAAACGATATTTCAAAACCAACATACTCAAGCTTTAAAGCAGAGATCTGAGGAGTGAGATTGAAAAATTCATAACAAAACTAGACGTATGATTAATATTAATTATATCTAATTTCATATATTTGTCCACAATTTCAAGAATTTTCAGGCGATTTGAAAAACCTAAAAGCCAATTGAAAGCCAATATATTTATGCTTTAAGTCAGGAGTATTAAGGTTATATTCTAATTTCTAATATAAGAAATTTCATCAAATTTAAAAGTGTTTTTAATTTTAGCTACTTTAAAGCTCTTTGTGTTTGTCAGCAAATAATAATAAATTTTCATTAGTTCAAAGTTGTAATTAAATATTTAAATTTTTTAATAAAAAGCTTGAAAAAAAAAAAACATGATGACTGACCCACTTTGTTGAAAATGTTCATTTTTTATGCTCAAAGTACAGCAATTTAATTATGTTTTATTCTCTAAGTGAATATGTTTTGAGTGTTGGGCTCTTTTTTATATCTTCCATTATTATTATTATTGGTGTTAAGGCATAAAGTCCAACACTAAACTGCTGTAACCAATTTAGTTTAGACTCAGTCTACAATGTAGTTTTTTCTATTCTCAGTTTTTTCTATTAAAAAAATATATTTAGTCTTTTTTTTTTGCACATAATGTTCTGCATTTAGTTCAATGTGTCAGTTGCACTGACAGTGTCATATGTTTGGATTTAGGAATAAATATGGATGTTTATATACATATATAGAGGAAAAAGTGTTACAAGTGACACTAAAGTTTTAGGAGAATGTATTTGAGGGATTTAAAATAAATATGACAAAAAAGTAAAAACTTAAGCTGAAAAATGAAGGAATTTTTTGTTTTTACCAAGTAAAGTCTTTCAAATAGATAACAAATTTCCTTGAAGACATTTCGCCATTAATTTTCTTGACTATAGAAAATGTTAAATCCCTTTTTAGGTGGCTTTTTTTTAGCTTTAAATTGAGAAATTACTTTTTTTAAACCCCTAGAGCGTATAATTAATATTAATTACTATGATTTTTGTTACTTTAATAAAAAATTCTTTGGAAAAGGTTTAATAACAACCTTCATTTAAATATTTTTATATAAACAAGAATTTAATTATAATAAATAATTTGAATATTTTTTATAGCTCATTTCACATTAACATTATTTTTAGTTTATAACAAAAATCAAATTTGGCCCCAAAAACTTCCTCAAAGGACTGTTTTTATGTAGGACTGATAAGATCAGGGCGGCAAGTAGCACCCGTACAAAGCAAAAATTGATTATCGAATATCTAAAGAACTGCTACAGCGAGAATTTTCAAGTTTGGTCCCAACTACTTTTTTTAAATACACATCGTGATTTGTAAACATTTCTTTCGCGATCTAGAACCAAGATTTTTTGTGCAGCAAAGCACACCGGTTACAAGCTGGTATAATATTTTTAAAACATAATTTATTCATATAAAAATTCATGTAATTAGCTTTAATTCATTAACAAAATTCATTAAATAGAACCATAAAAAGATTACATCATGAATTAATGCCTAAAAAACTTTAAATCCATTCGGTTTTTGTTGTTTTAAATAAATTCTTTTTAATCAGCAAACTAAACTGATTAAAATAATTAAAATAGTTTTTTTTTTCTATTTTGCAGCAGAATAATTTAATTCAATTAAAATCAGTTTTTAACTTTAATGGACAAAAAAAATCTTTAATAAGGATAATTTGCTTTATTATAACAAATTAGGCTGAAAGTAGTTAAGTCCAATTTAAAATGTGATTAAAAAAGGACTAAATATTTTATTATATGATAGGATTTTTAGAAATAGCAATAATTTAGTAATAAATTCTATATAGTCTCCACTAAACACCAATGAGAAGGATAAAGTAAAATATAAAATCATTTTTTATAAAACTATTTTTTGTAGTTTAAATTAAAAAATTTGTATTACAAAATTTTACTGCAAATTATAGCATTTTTATCTTAAATTCATTGCACAAAATTTATTTTCCAATATTGTTTCGTTTGAGAATATTTAAGTTTTTATTTAATGACAACCCGAACGTATGATTGATATTAATTCAGTTATAATATGAGATTTTTTTACCTTTAAAGCTTTTGGAATAATTCAAAAAGTGTTTAAAGTTTTATAATGCTTCTTGTCACTTTGCACGAACAGGTGGGCCATTTGGGTTTATAATATACCACACTCTGGGACAACCTTTGTGCTCTTTAATTCTCTTTTAACATGATCTCTATATCTATTCACTGACATTAGTGCAGGCCCTTTTGAAGGATTTGCCTCCTTGGTACAAACACCACATTACTGTTCTTATATGAGCTTGTTTATCATAGTGACAGGAAGCCAAGTCAGGCAAAATCATGTGGACATATTTATGAACGAAAGCAGCCTTTTTTGTACTTATTCTTTGATGCAAATTTCGGTATTCATAGAGCCTGTTGTAAGCAATGATTTCGGCTTCTTTTGCCTGCACTGCTTATTGTTTGCCATTGCAAAACATTTGTTGGGAAAGTTCAACTACTTTGAGGATCTTAAACTTTGCTTCAACATTTCCTCAAGCATCAGCCACATATAATTTTTGACCAGGACAAAATTTGCCATAACATACGTTTCGTCATCCATTACATTGGAAGAATATTTCTTTTAAAATTTGTCTTCAATTTCCGTGCTCTTTTTTTGGCCTCAAAATTTTTAGCAGCGTTCTGTCAGGAACTGTTTTGGGTTTTTAAACCTGCATTAGCTTAAATTTTTCGCACCACATACTCGGAGCAATAATCTAACCTCGGACTGCTTTCCTACCGAATGTGTTGGGAGCTCGTTTTAAAAGGCTTTCTATTTCTATGCTGTAAAAACATCATGTAGAAATGCCTGAAAAGGTTTTCTATCTCCCAGTACTGTTTTATGACACTTTGAAGCCAGAACTTTGAACGCCTGACCAACTTTTTTAAGACCATGTTGGGTATTTTTTGAAAATATAATTTTAGTTCGCAGTTCTTTCTGGTCACTCATATTAATCAGATTAGCAATCAGCAAATCTGACTTGATATAAAGATTAACAAGTTAAAATGATAAACGTGTGTTAAGAATTTTTGAGCTCACTTCTTATGTAGTTTTTAGTGCTCAATATTTACCCCAAAATTGGTGGTGATTGACTTCCTGTATTTAAAAGTTATTTAAAATTTTCTTTTTCAAACACTTAACGTATGATTGATAATAATTTCCACAATAATAAGAGATTTTTGGTTAATATTTTTAAACCATAAAAGCTATTAAATTATTTAAAATAGATTTATTAGTTAAGATATTTAAATATAATTATAAACATTAAACAAATTTAAATACCAGAAAAAGATGTCCAAAATTTAGCTTAAAAGAGAAAAAATTGAAAATCAAATTTTTATTTTTCTCACATTAATTTTGGTTTTAAAAAATAAATCACTTAAATTGTATATAATAAATTTTATTATATTTAATAATAAACATAAAATCACATTGACCTCTAACATCAATTGTTTTACATAAAATTTCTTATAACCTAAACATAACGAAATTCAAGTTCTGAGATATGGACTTTCACATAAAAATTACAAGTTCCCCTTCTTTTTTCTAAATTAAAACAGTAAATTTAGAAAAATTGTCTTAAATTTATATAAATTTGCTAAATTGTTGATGATAATTTGGGAGAAGACAAAAAAATGTATGAATAAATTTTATTTAAATTTGAAGCTATAAATTACAGTTGTTATGACGACTGGCTGCTATTGAGAGATCGAGCACTTATGCTGTTAAATTTCTACTAAATATTGTCAGTTTTATTATACCCTACATCATCACCATGGGTGATTAGGGATATTATGCGTTCGTGCAAAAATTTGAATGGGCAGAAAAAATTGTGCTACCAACGATGCCCGTTCCGTCCGTCCGTCTGGCTGGCTGTCCACTTAAACCTTGTGAACAAAATGCAGACAGTTTTAATGATATCTTAATGAAATTTCATATGTGTCTTGATTTTGCCCCAAGGACGATGCCTCTTCAAATTGGTTATGATAGGTCCATTATTTCACGTATCTCTTATACAAATGTTCCTTGCGGAATAGAGATTTACGGTCACAAACTTCCTAAATATAAAGCGATTTTTACGAAATTTGCCAAAAATTAGGATATTCGAAAACGATGTGGCAAAGTATACGAGGATCGGATTATTATTTTTCATAGGTCCCATAAAACCTCCTTCGCAAATTACTTTGAAGGGCTTAAATCTTACATACACGTTGTTATTGTGATAAAAATTTGTCATGTCAATCAATGCGCGAAATATTACGAGGGTCGGTAGATAATTTCTTCTAGCTTCCATGTAACGCCCACAGAAAAAATCCTTTTAATCTCACACATATCTAATACCAGTATAAAACACTTACTCTTAAGCACCAAATTGAAAAAAATACCTTTATACGAGGGTGGCTAACTAATTTCTGGTAGCTACCACTTATAACCAACAGCATGGTGTAGGGTATTAAATAGTCAGGCTTGACCGATTATAACTTCTTACTTGTGTTGTTGTTGTTTTGCTTTTGTTTTTCAAAAGTCATCTAGAAAACAAAGAGGTGAAAAAATAATGAACAAAACAGAAAAAAAATCTATGTCATTAAATGACTGACTGACTGTCTGACTGACTGACGGTTTGTCTGATTTAGTCTGTATCTGTTAAAATATCTTTATTATACACTTGAAAATAAAAAATAAAAAAAACAATTTAGGGGAGGGAACACAATGTATATGAGATATAATTTATTGAGAAAACTTTGCTGGAAAACAAGGTAAGAAGAGGGAGGTAAATGATATGGATTTAGATAAAATCAGCAAAGGATATATTTAAATTATCCAGCCTTAAGTCATAGTCACCCTCATTAGGTTTAAGTTTAAATATCTTTTTT
>PYHX02000494.1:19772094-19807303 GCA_004302925.2 Cochliomyia hominivorax
TATATGTGTGGTTAAGTATTTTTTGATCTCACTACTTATTAATAACAATTATTTTAATATGAAAATTGTGTAAAAAATCCCTTATTGACCTGATATTACCAAACAATTTGTAGGAACATACTTAATTTTAATTTATTTTTCAACGCCTATAATTATGCAAAACAAAATTATGTTATATAAATATTTAAGCAAAAACATATTTTTAATTGATTTTTAAATTGTTGATATGATGTTTAATTAAAAATAATTCAAATTTCAATATTTAATTGAAAACACATTTTTTAATATTAAAATTGTCTATTTAACGCCTTTAAATAGGCTGCTATTAATTATGCTAAATGAATATGAATAAAAAGCACTCAATTCTTATTAAAGAAAAAAAGAACAGAGAAGAGAAACAAAAAGGTATTTAACCACTACAAATTAATAAAATGTCTTCTTTTATGAAAAAAGTTTTTTTTTTGTTAATTTTATTTATTTAATATTATAATTTATATTTATGTAACAGCATAGAGAAAATTGTAATAAGAGAAATATGAAGCATACAATTAGGTGGCAGAGAAAAAAATACCAAATGGATAAAAAAATATATTTTGCTTTTAGTCCCGTTTTATATACAACTGATATCTCCAACGCCAATACAACAATAGAGAATGGAATGAACTAAAGATGTAAATAGAGACGTTTGTTTTTATGTGGCATGACTGGCGGTAATTAAAAAAGGAAATGGAATGTAAGTGCCATTTTCCCACTATACTCTCATGTTGACTGCCTTATGATGGTGAATTATGAGGCGGTTGAAGCGCAACGAGAGAGTGCCACTGTTATTATTTATTTTTTTACTCTTTCTTTTGTTCTAAATAATAAGACGAATATTTAACAGTACGACTGTTATATTCGTTTATTGCCGAATCTTCATTCCCCTCCCATTACGAATGTGTGTGAAGTAAATATATTTGAGTCCAATACATTAGGAAACACACAGACACAGACGTAACACTTTACTAGTAATAATATTAGTTAATTTTTGGCTAAAGTTTTTTAAGGCCGATTTGAACACTTAGATTAATATTACGGAAATATTTCATTCTAATTTGACGATTTATAATTGACAATTTTACGAAGGTAGCGTCATATATATACTGGACCGATTTTATTACTTTTAATAGAAACTTCCCCGGACTATAAAAAATTCATTGAACTCTGTCAACTATTGAGGATGCGAGCGACATACTTACAGATATATACTTTATGGGATCTGAAATGATTCCTTCTTAGCATTACATACGGAACAACATAGTTAACACAACCTCTTCACCACTTGTGGTGGTGGAGGGCATGAAAATAGAGCCAAACGTACTTTATTATATAAATAATTACAAATTAAGCAACAATTATTGTTTTGGCTGCTAACAATATACCGAAACTTTGAATGTGGTTTTAAGAGTTACGAGAGTTTGTTTATAACAGTCAGCTTGACGCCAATTTGTTGATACATATGTATTACACAATTATGTAATTTAAAAATTGTGACAAGTTTAAAAATCTAAAAAAATAAGTATAGTTTAAGGCTAAATTATAAATTAATCAAATGTAGCATATATAGTAGAGCTATTGAGACTTTAAAGCCCACTTTTTAGGGTTAAAATAAATGAATTTCTATATATGAAAAGTAATCGGGGTAAGAAATTAATAAAAAAGGGAGAGAATTTTCAAAATAGATAAGGAAGAACTCAGAATTTTGGATGTTACAGGATAACTTTTTTTCAGAAAAAATATGAAAGGCTCTTTGTCGCCAAAGCGGATTGCTAAAAGTGTGACAAAATCATTTCCAGTTATACAGGTCGTTAGTCCAGTTATAAAAAAGCAGTATTTTCTGGGGAAATACAATTTTTCAGAAAATAATTCGATGGTTTAGGGAGTGACAGCTTGTTTTCCTGTTAGAAAAGCCAAATATAAGGGAACCGTAATTTTTAGGGGATTTTATAAAGGTCATGAAATTTTTGTCCGCAAAATGACAAACTCATTTGGATGGGAATTGTTCTAGAATCTTCTTGAAGAAATCGGAAGACAACATGAGTTTCAAAACCATAATGTGGTAAAGAAGAAACATTTCGATGACAATGTTTTGTTAATAAATAGCCGTAAGGATGAATTTGTAATATATAACCTAACTTTCAGACTAAGAGCTCTATAAAGGTATTAAAAAGTCTCTGTTAAAGTCGAAAAAAACATGATTTTTTGCAAAATTTAAAATTTGCTATTTTATGTGCAAAGAATGAATATTTCTGGAGAAGAAGATAACGTGGCTGGATGAATGTTTTGGACATGATAGATATCGTATCACACTTAAATTAAGAATCTTTTACAGTATGAGCTGAATAAGAACTATAATATGGACTAAGTTTCTCTAAATATACGATTTTAAAAAGATTCCTACTATATTATTCCCAAATACCCAAAATACCACGAAATTTCAATAGGTAAATTTAAAGTCTACTACCTATCCCTAGGTTAGACTTAGGAGCATGTGCTCTTTCAAAACATTTGGAAACACGTGAAGAATGTCCATGGGAAATTTCAAATAAAAAATGTTCAGTAGTTCCAAAGTTACAGAATTATTTCCAAAAAGGAGTTTTCTAAATATTTTTAAAGCCTAATTTTATGCTTTAAATGGTATAAAAAAAGATACTTTAAAAGTATTATATATAGAGAATTTTAAAGCTTCCAAAGTTTTAAGTTTATGAAAAAAGCATTTCAAAGCATCACTGTGTACTGCTTTAAAAACTTTAGTTTAATGTTTTAAAACCTTATTTTAAGCTTTAAACGTTTATTGAAAACTTAATCATTTGTTGTTGCTTTCGCACAAAATAATCGATTATGTAAAGTCTACTTGAAGGCTTTATTATACAAAGTACCAAACTGTTGCTAACAGCCAAAATAATGTAGATTATCTATAGCCTATTTTAAGGTTTATTTAATATTTAATAAACTGTTGCCTAACAAAAAAGAAAAAAACTTTTTATTTTCATTTTTTTCTTTAATTAATATTTATACAAATATAATTTACAAAATAGAAAAAGAAATGTATTAATAATAATAATAAAAAATGAAATAACATAAACTTCCATTAAATTAGATTAAATAATAAAAATGGTAGTAAATATTTATAAGAATTTCAACTTTTATGTATTTATTTGTATATAAGAAAATGTACATATACCGCCATGGCCCACATTATATACTTGGGGGAAAGCAAAAAATAAACATAAAAATAAATATTCTAATTCCCATAAGATTATCTAGTAATGTATTAAATTAAGTACTTATTCTTATACTCCATTTTGTGTACAAATTCTCTCTATGAAGTGTAGTGGAGCAATCTGAATAAATGAATGAATTTTTAAGAAGAAGAAGAAATTACAAATTGTGGCACAGTGTAGCAAAATTATATAAATATTATATAGTGATATTTTAAATAAATCAATGAAATCGCCTTAAATTTTCTTCACTTTTTCGACTTTAGCGGCTTTACAAAACTCCAATTCTCAATTTAAGACTTGAACATTTACTCCTTAATTAATCTTTAATAAAATATTGTTTACTATAGAAATTCTTTTTGTTGGGCAGGGTTTTAGGTAATTTGGCTACACTGTGCCACAATTTGAAATTTTTTCTTCTTTAAAAATTTTTTCTTCTTAAAAATTTATTCATTTATTCATTCTAAAAATTTCTCTTGTAAGGGGATAATTCTCCCCCGTGCAAAACTATGTACTCTACAATATTTTACTATTATTACCACATCGATGTGCCATTAGATTTCCTGTAACAGTTTCAGAATATGCGATATTACAGATTTCGTTTCAAAAGGGTTAACACTCCTCTGTTCACAAGCATTAAAAATTTCGAATTTTTACGCGATACGACCCATATCCTATCCACACTGTCACTATTCAGTGTTTAATTTTTCTTAAATTTTCTTGTATTAGTTATAGAGATATACGATATTGAATGTTTCTTTTTTAAGGGATATACACCAACATTAGGGAGTGAGATCGAAATATTCTTAACAAATATATAAAAAACAAAACCACTTTACTTATAGTTTTGATTTTTTATTTGATTGAAATTAATATTAAAATTTAGATAATAAAACATTTTTATAGTTTTAATAACTTGTGCTGAAATTGTGAACCTTTTTCGAAACACCTTCCATTAAATTGCCAATCTCCGTTTAAAATCTACCACACTTTTGAGCATCTTTTTTCCCACATTTTTGTTCTTCTACCCCTCAAGAGCATGTTTACCATAGCGACAGGATATAAAATCAGGCCAAAAATAAATGGAAGCAGCTTTTTTTGAAGAATATTTTTTTCAAAAAACTTCAATTCCCGTGCTCTGTTTTTGGACTCTAAATTTTGATCAGTTCCGATAGTCCGAGTACTGAACTAATCGGGCTGCTTTCCTACCAGATGTGTTAGGATTTCTTTTGAAAAAACTTTCGTTTTTTCGTCTTAATAAAATAATGTGAACCATTCCTCCTACAATTCCTTCCCGTACTATTTATTAACATTAGAAACAGTTTGACGGCAGTCCTTTGTAGGTGCAAGTTGGGTTTTGTTGAAATTATTTAATAATTTTAGTACGCACTTTTTTCTGATCACTAATTTTTATACTCATTTGTTCGACATTAAACTTAATATCTGACATGTTTAACGAAAGTAAATTTATCCAAAAATAATCAAATAATAAAATTGGGCTAAAGATTTTAATGAAAAGTGTGTGTTAAGAATTTTTCGATCTCACTCTTTCTGCCCTTAGTCATAATTGTTGCCTAAATTTTTCAGTTTAAGTAGATTTTCGCAGATATCGATCTATAAATTTTTTCTACTACACCGATTTTGCCGGTTTTAAATAGGATAAAAACAATAACAAATTTCACTGATCTCTGTCAATTATTGTGGATGTGATTGCGCCAAAAACAAACACACGGACATAGCTAAATCGACCCAGATTTTTATTTGATGCAAAATAATATATCTTGTTGGATCTGGGATGATTTCTTCTTGGCGTTACAAACGGAATGACAAAGTTAATATACGAATTGATGAAGCAAAATATTATAGACTACAAAATTTTGGAATTGGACAAAGGTAGCGTGAATTCCCCTTTCAACCGTAATTTTGCATATGTTACTGCAATTATTTCTATTTATTATGAACATTTAAATTAATTCCGGGAGGAGACTTTATATGGCGACTATATCTAATTGTGTTCTGATTTTCATCAAATTTAAATTTGTGATCAAAAATTTAAATGTGTGTGGTAAATTATTAATTAAATTGTGGCAAATGTTTTCTACGTTTTTAGCTGATATTCTATGAAATAAACAATTACAAGCATTATAATTTCTCATAATGTTAAATTTAATAAAACACCTCAGTTGTAACAACATTTTCTATTAAATGTATTTTTCCTACATAGACATCATATATCACTATAAAACCCCCAACATCTCCCACTCAAAAACACCCTCTTATTTACTCCCTCTCAATCTCTCACTCTCTCTTTAGCAAAGACATCATTTCTCCTTTTTGAAAATAAGTAAGAATGCTATATTTACGATAAGGCATAGCTAAATATTCAATACCCTCCACAATGCTTGTGAAGTAAATACATTATGTTCGTACCTATACACTCCCACATACACTCACAAACGTATACAATGGTTTTAATATAACACGGAGAAAATAAAATAAGTTACTGAACCGATTTTGTAATTTTTGGAATGATAATGAAGTACATATAACCTTATGTTACGGTAAAATTGCATTCTAATTTTTCGATTTATAATTGAAAATTTTAGAAAATTATAGCTTGAACTTAGAGTAAGTTAAGAAATGAGTCTATATCTTTTTCAATACTGAACCGATTTTGATAAACTTCTCAGGACTGCAACAAATACTCAGGCCTAATTTCATTGATGTGAGCTTGTAAACAACAGACAGACAGACGGATATAGCTAAATCGACTCAAATTTTGATTTGATGCAAGAATATACATACATTTTGGTGTCTGAGTTGATTACTTTTGAGTTACGCTAACTCATGCAATGACAAAGTTAATATACTTTCTTCACTACTTGTGATGGTGGAGGGTATAAAAAGACACAGAAAAGCAACAATTTTTATAACCAACATAAAATTTTATAGAGCAGCAAGACAATAACAACAACAGCCCCATAAAATATATCTTACACAACAAAAAATCTCGGAAAGAAAAAAAAAAACAGAATTTAAGGAAAATTATAGAGATAAATAAATGTCAGGTAATCAGCAATGGAACAAAGATGGAACCCACAAAAAAATTAAGGAAAAATCTTGTCAAAATTAAAGATGAACTGAAATCAAAACTAGTTAAACTTTGCTTAAAATATGTATCTAAACACAATCTCACCAACCCCCTCCCCACAAACACACATACAATTGAATGGAAAATGAATATGATACAAATGTATGTATATATGATTGCATGTGTAGTTGAGTTTCGTAGAAATAATAACAGAAAATAAAACATTAGAAAAAGGAAGAAAATTATAATTCGAATAATGCGGGTATGAAAATAAACCAATACAGTTACAAAGAGCTGCCAAGAAGAGCGTGAGAGAGTAAGTGAACAAATAAAGAGAGAGAGAGAGAGTATAACAAATTTAAATAATAAAATTGTAATTAAAATAATAGAAAATAAACAAATTTTCATAAATTAAATTAATTAACAGTTAAGAGCAAAACTAACGATAAAATTTCTTAGGATAATTTAAGTCAAAGATTTCTATAAAAAAATTTTTGAATAACGAGAGATTTTCTATAGGAAAAATTTAAGATAAGAAAAATATTCCTTTGCAAAATTATTAAAGATACCGAACAAATTTTTATAGACAAAATTTTTAAAGTAAACAAGTGTTTTTTCTTAAATTCTCCATAGAAAATTTTAAAATTTTATAAGAAATTTTCTATAGAAAATTAAAGTTATCGAGAAATTTTCTATAGAAAATTAAAGTTATCGATAAATTTTCTATAGAAAATTAAAGTTATCGATAAATTTTCTATAGAAAATTCAAGTTATCGATAAATTTTCTATAGAAAATTCAAGTTATCGATAAATTTTCTATAGAAAATTCAAGTTATCGATAAATTTTCTATAGAAAATTCAAGTTATCGATAAATTTTCTATAGAAAATTCAAGTTATCGATAAATTTTCTATAGAAAATTCAAGTTATCGATAAATTTTCTATAGAAAATTAAAGTTATCGATAAATTTTCTATAGAAAATTCAAGTTATCGATAAATTTTCTATAGAAAATTAAAGTTATCGATAAATTTTCTATAGAAAATTAAAGTTATCGATAAATTTTCTATAGAAAATTAAAGTTATCGATAAATTTTCTATAGAAAATTAAAGTTATCGATAAATTTTCTATAGAAAATTAAAGTTATCGATAAATTTTCTATAGAAAATTAAAGTTATCGATAAATTTTCTATAGAAAATTAAAGTTATCGAGAAATTTTCTATAGAAAATTAAAGTTATCGAGAAATTTTCTATAGAAAATTAAAGTTATCGAGAAATTTTCTATAGAAAATTAAAGTTATCGAGAATATTTCTATAGAAAATTAAAGTTATCGAGAAATTTTCTATAGAAAATTAAAGTTATCGATAAATTTTCTATAGAATATTCAAGTTATCGATAAATTTTCAAAAGAAAATTAAAGTTATAAATAAACTTTCGAAAGAAAATTAAAGTTATCGATTTTCTTTCGAAAATTTAAGTTATCGATTAATTTTCTATATTATCAATAAAACTGAAAAATCAACAAGAGTGTCATCTCTTCCAAAACAAAAATATATAATTAAGCTCTCAAAGAAACCGAATTATTTATATTTTAATTGTTTGTATTTTTTAAGAATAAATTTATATCTAAAAAGAGAGTTATTTATTTTCAAGAACAAATAAAGAAGGGAATCGCATCTCTAGTTGTATTCTACTGATTAAAGAATGTAGGAGTTTAATAAAAGTAAATACATAGTATACTTTTCAGGATTTAAGCGAATAGAAAAAATGCGAGAGTGTTAAACTAAAAATAATAGAAAAGAGAAAAAATGAAGAAATTATCCTAAAAATAGACTACGGTTTTGTTAAAGTAAAACACAGTTTAATTGGAAATAAATAAAAATATTTAAATTTTCCTTTCATTTACACTACACCACCATAGGTGGTTGGGGTAATAATGCGTTTGTGATTAAGTTTGTAAAGTACAAAAAATATTGCTACCACCACTTTCTGAATCGATTTAACGATTGCCATCCGTCCGTCTGTGAACAAAATGCATCTCGCAATTTTAGAGATATCTCGATGAAAATTGGCGCTTGTCATTATTTTGGGTCAAGGTCGTTGCCTTTTGAAATTAGTGATGATGAATTCATTTTTACACCTGGTTCCCGTATAAGTTTTCTTCCCGGAATGGGATTTTAAGGTTATAAAAGTCCAAAATATAAAGTGATTTTAACGAAATTGGGCACAAATAAGTCTTAAACTAATCTTAAAATATGTGTCAAATTATACGAGGATTGTTTCATTATTTCTCATAGGTCCCATATCACAAATATCACATTGAGGAGCATAAATCTCGCTTTTATATTGGCATTATGTCAATAAACCTCAAAATAACCTAATGTAAGATAAACTTAACCAAAAAACGATGTTCGTAATATTACGAGGGCCGGCACACAATTTCTTCTAACTCCCATATAACGCCCCCTAAAAATCCTTTTAAAACGCATAAATCGCACAAAATAAAAAGCATAAATTAGAAAGAAAATTATACGAGGGTTATTCATAAAATTTTCGTAGCTACCATGTGGTCTATGATATAAAATAGTCGGGCTTGACCTACTGTAACGTCTTAATTGTACAAAAGTGACATTTTCTAAACAAAATTTATATTGCTGTCATTATGTCTGTCTCCTTATATGTCTTTTAAGTGCCAGTAAATTGCATCAAATATTTCAATGTCATTTATTTAATAGTTTTTACTTAATAATTAATTATTCAAGGGCACAATATGTCAGTTTTAAATCTTTTCGATTTAAATAAATTTAAAGGGAGAACATTTTTAAATTTAGAAATCTATTTAAGTCATTTTCTATGTACATGATTCAGTCATTTAGTATTTTTAATCAATAAAACATTGTTAGGCAAATTTGTTGTTGTTATAAATGACGTATTTATTTTCTAATTTAAATAAGAAAAATTTAATATTTAAAAATAACAACTAAAAGTAGTAAATGTGCTGCAATCGGCTGGGACGAATTTTGAATACACTTCACCACATACATGTATAATGAGGTAACAACATTATGTTGCATATATGTTCTTCACACATATAGATGCTTACATTAGGGGTTCTCTTTTCCTAGGGTTTTTTTACTCCCGGAAATTAAAGGAAACAAGTAAGAACATTATAGCTGGTAAAGCTCGATTATGTAATAACCTACACCACAATGTTAGTAATAAACAGTTTTCACGAAAAATTTATGAACAATCCTCGTACAATTTAATTTTCTGATATATTATTTACTGTGCAGTACATTATTATGACACTTACATTTAAGCGAAACTTATGCTGGTTTATATGAGAGCTTGAAGAAATTATAGACTGACCCTCGTATAAGTTTGCACATAGATTTTTGCTTATATTTATTTTAACTTGATCAGTTATTATTACAATATTAACGTATATGTGAGATTTATGATATTTGGAAGTGGACTTGTGTGGGACCTATGAGAAATACTGAACCGACCCTCGCATATTTTGGCATATCGTTTTAGAATATTATAAGAGTTACTTGTGCCAAATTTCATTTAAATCGCTTTATATTTTGAAATTGAAACCTGAAATTTTGGACCGAAATGGGCCAATACTGATATTCTATAAATCCAATTTTGATGAGTTTTGGTATGATGATGTAGTACGATTGAAGTCTGTCTCAAATATCACTCTATAAATATTTTGCTTTTGAAGCGATATACTAAGGCGATATAGGAAACCGCTTAGAACAATAAAAAACAATCTGGGCAAATTTCATTGAACTCTTAGATGAATCTCTTTGGAGTTATACACGGAGATAATTACTTTATTTAACTTACTTCCTGAAAATTCCCAATAGAAATTTCCCGGGATTTAAAAAGAATGAATTTCCCCCGAAAATTCTGGGAACGCTTTACAATGGAGAATCCTTAGCTTAAACACATATAAACTCCTATTTATTTTTTACCGGCTTCGTCAATTTTTTAAATATTTAAATATTTATACCGAATACAAACAAATTTGAAGATCCATTACACGTCTATAACTCGTTCTTAGAATTTATGCTTTTCTTTACTAATTCCAAAGTTACATGCGTTACAAACACCTGTTCGAAAATATTACCACCTATGTAGGGTATAAAAACTTAACATTTAAAATTAACAATACACACACCAACAAATTATCATAGATTACATCTAGAGCTGCAACTCTTTTTAATCAATAACTTAAAATTATCCAATTTTCATGTATAAATACGTCTTCAAGGTAACTTTACAAATACAAACAAACAATTAAGGATTTTTTACAGCTGATTTAAATAGTTTACTTAGAGAGAGTACTCCTTCGACTTGTAATTTTCTTTATCAATGATGACGTTATTTCTTCTCGACGTGTGTCAATTTTTCCTATTATTTTGCATTTTTCTTGAAAAAACTCGATGATATTGCAAATTAAAAATAAAACTCAACAACAAATTTTGTAAAAAGAATAACTAAATAGAAGAAACAGAAACATAAAACAAAAATAGAAATTTAAATTAAAAGAAGACAAATGTGTGTTCGTTTTAAATCATTAACTTTAGCTCCAAATAATAAAAGAAAATTCAAATTTTAACAATCACATTTAAGCAATTGAACAAGAATAATTTGACAAAATTGTTACTAATTTTAAAAATCTAAATTATTATTACTAAGTTATCGATAGCTTTACTTTTCTTTAGAAAATTTATCGATAATATGAATTTTCTATAGAAAATTTATCGATAACATGAATTTTCTATAGAAAATTTATCGATAACATTAATTTTCTATAGAAAATTTATCGATAACATTAATTTTCTATAGAAAATTTATCGATAACATGAATTTTCTATAGAAAATTTATCGATAACATGAATTTTCTATAGAAAATTTATCGATAACATGAATTTTCTATAGAAAATTTATCGATAACATGAATTTTCTATAGAAAATTTATCGATAACATGAATTTTCTATAGAAAATTTATCGATAACATGAATTTTCTATAGAAAATTTATCGATAACATGAATTTTCTATAGAAAATTTATCGATAACATGAATTTTCTATAGAAAATTTATCGATAACATGAATTTTCTATAGAAAATTTATCGATAACATGAATTTTCTATAGAAAATTTATCGATAACATGAATTTTCTATAGAAAATTTATCGATAACATGAATTTTCTATAGAAAATTTATCGATAACATGAATTTTCTATAGAAAATTTATCGATAACATGAATTTTCTATAGAAAATTTATCGATAACATGAATTTTCTATAGAAAATTTATCGATAACATGAATTTTCTATAGACAATTTTTCGATAACATGAATTTTCTATAGACAATTTTTCGATAACATGAATTTTCTATAGACAATTTTTCGTTAACATGAATTTTCTATAGAAAATGTATCGATAACATGAATTTTCTATAGAAAATGTATCGATAACATGAATTTTCTATAGAAAATGTATCGATAACATGAATTTTCTATAGAAAATGTATCGATAACATGAATTTTCTATAGAAAATGTATCGATAACATGAATTTTCTATAGAAAATGTATCGATAACATGAATTTTCTATAGAAAATGTATCGATAACATGAATTTTCTATAGAAAATGTATCGATAACATGAATTTTCTATAGAAAATTTTTCTATATAACAATTTTAAATAATTTTAAATTTTTACAAATTTAAATTTTAAATTTTACAAAAATGACATCAAATTTTCTACACAATTTTTCGATAACTTCAAATTTTCTTTTGTAGAAATTTTCTATAAAAAATGTTTCGAAATCTTCAATTTTCTTTACCGATAACTTTTATTTTTTATTAAAAAGGTATCGATAAATAAAATTTTCTGTAAAAAAATTTCGATAAGACAAATTTCCTACAGAAAATTTTTTCGATAACTTAAATTTTCGTATACAAAAAATTAAAAAAAAAATTTACTTTCTGTTGGAAATTTTTCAATAACTTTAATTTTCTATGCAACATTTATCAATTTCTTGAGTTTTTTTAGAGAAAATTCTCGATAACTGGTTTTGTTTATAGAAAATTTCTCGATAACTCGTATAGGAAATTAATCGAAAACAATATTTTTCCATTAAAAACTTGTAACCACAAAAAAAATTACAAAATATTTTGGTTTACAATTTTATCGATAAAAAGTCCTCCTACAGAGAAACAACCGATAACAAGATTTTCTTATTGAAGACTTAACGAAAGCAAAATCTTCCTATAAAACATCAAATGAGAACAAAATCTATAGCTAATAAATCGATTACAGTATTTTCCAATCATTGAATTTATCGAAAACAAATACAGTCAATAACAAAATATTTTTGGAAAATTTATGGATTTATCGATAACTTAAATTTCTTGTTTAGTGTTTTTTCTATAAAAATAAAGTTCTTGAAATGTTTCATATTTCAAAGTATGAAAAAAAATAATCTTTCTGAAATGTTCGTTCGTATTTCTTAATTTTCTTCTGGTTGTTGCTGTGCCGTTTTCTGGCAGCAATAATTTTTCCCTTTTTAAATAAAATTAAAAATGATAAAACACGTACAGGACATTAAGAACCAAACGCGGTATAATTTATGAGTCTACAGAGAATACGATTTTTTTTACTTTTTGTAAATTTTCAACTACAAACAAACACTCACCCATAAACTCACTCTCAAAACAATCAAAATTATGCGCAGAATCCTTGACGAAACCAAAAAAAACTCACTCAAATAACAAAATTACTCTTTTGTTTTAAAAGGGGTAAATTTTACTCTCTACGATGAGTCTGTTAAAGCGTTTTTATGCTCATTTCAAGTGGAATGTTAAAAACCAGAAAACACCCCCTTTCATTGGAGAGCATGTTGTCCTCTTTAAGGTTAAAATACCGTTAACATGACGCGTCGTTAGTTATTAAACTCTTATTTGTTTTAACAAATAAATTATTTATACGATGATGTTGTCGTGTAAATATGTAGAGTAATTGCAAAAACAAAAATAAGAAAAAAAACACATCAAAGAGCGACAGAGGAGTATGTTGTTGTAGTGTGAGAGATGAAACCAAAAACAGTTCAGGATATTCAATGTAACGGTAAAATAACGAAGAAAATAAAAGTATTGAAAAAGGGGTGGTGATGTTGGTGGTGCTCTATTAGAGCGAGTGAGGGTGAGAGGTTTAAGGTGAATTAGTGTTTGTAATATTAAAGTTTTCTAGTAATAAATTTTACACATACATTAATAATATTATTCGTTATTTCTCTATAATTCGTTAGCTTCATTCGTTTACTCGCTCAAACAAAAAGTTTGTTAGTTTAACGTAAAAGAGAAGAATCTTTTCTCATATTTTTTTCTGTTACACTTGACAAACCATTTTGAAAATTTATACGTTTTATATTTTAAATACACAGGAAATGTGAACGAATTATTTATGAATTGAAAATTTATTTAATTTAAATAATTAATTTTTAAATAAAAAATGTATTTTAATAAAGAAAATTTGGAACATAAGTAAATTTAAAGATAACGAAAAATTTATCGATATTTCGAACTTTTCTTATAAAAGTTTTCGACGACTTCAAGTTTCTATAGAGAATTTATCGATATCTAGAAAATTTATCGATAACTTCAATTTTCCATAGAAAGAATTACGATAACTACAATTTTCTATAGAAAATTTATTGATAACAACAATTTTCTATAGAAAATTTATTGATAACTACAATTTTCTATAGAAAATTTATCGATAACTACAATTTTCTATAGAAAATTTATCGATAACTACAATTTTCTATAGATAACTTCAATTTTCAATAAATGAACATTTTTCGACAAATTCATATTTTTGCTATAAAACATTTTTCAATAAATTCAAATCTTTCTATAGAAATTTTTTTCGATAAATTCAAATTTTTCAATAGAAAATTTTTTCGATAAATTCAAATTTTTTATAGAAATTTTTTTCAATAAATTCAAATTTTTCTATAGAAAATTTTTTCGATAAATTCAAATTTTTCTATAGAAAATTTTTTCGATAAATTCAAATTTTTCTATAGAAAATTTTTTCGATAAATTCAAATTTTTCTATAGAAAATTTTTTCGATAAATTCAAATTTTTCTATAGAAAATTTTTTCGATAAATTCAATTTTTTCTATAGAAAAATTTTCGATAAATTCAATTTTTTCTATAGAAAAATTTTCGATAAATTCAAATTTTTCTATAGAAAACTTTTCGATAAATTCAAATTTTTCTATAGAAAACTTTTCGATAAATTCAAATGTTTCTATAGAAAATTTTTCGATAAATTCAAATTTTTCTATAGAAAATTTTTCGATAAATTCAAATTTTTCTATAGAAAATTTTTCGATAAATTAAAATTTTTCTATAGAAAATTTTTCGATAAATTAAAATTTTTCTATAGAAAATTTTTCGATAAATTCAAATGTTTCTATAGAAAATTTTTCGATAAATTCAAATGTTTCTATAGAAAATTTTTCGATAAATTCAAATGTTTCTATAGAAAATTTTTCGATAAATTCAAATGTTTCTATAGAAAACTTTTCGATAAATTCAAATGTTTCTATAGAAAACTTTTCGATAAATTCAAATGTTTCTATAGAAAATTTTTCGATAAATTTAAATTTTTTCTATAGAAAATTTTTCGATAAATTTAAAATTTTTCTATAGAAAATTTTTTGATAAATTTAAATTTTTCAATAGAAAATTTTTTCGATAAATTCAAATTTTTCTATAGAAATTTTTTCGATAAATTCAAATTTTTCTATAGAAAATTTTTTCGATAAATTCAAATTTTTCTATAGAAAATTTTTTCGATAAATTCAAATTTTTCTATAGAAAATTTTTTCGATAAATTCAAATTTTTCTATAGAAAATTTTTTCGATAAATTCAAATTTTTCTATAGAAAATTTTTTCGATAAATTCAAATTTTTCTATAGAAAACTTTTTCGATAAATTCAAATTTTTCAATAGAAAATTTTTTCGATAAATTCAAATTTTTCTATAGAAAATTTTTTCGATAAATTCAAGTTTTTCTATAGAAAATTTTTTCGATAAATTCAAATTTTTCTATAGAAAATTTTTTCGATAAATTCAAATTTTTCTATAGAAAATTTTTTCGATAAATTCAAATTTTTCTATAGAAAACTTTTTCGATAAATTCAAATTTTTCAATAGAAAATTTTTTCGATAAATTCAAATTTTTCTATAGAAAATTTTTTCGATAAATTCAAATTTTTCTATAGAAAATTTTTTCGATAAATTCAAGTTTTTCTATAGAAATTTTTTTCGATAAATTCAAATCTTTCTATAGAAAAAATTTTCGATAAATTAAAATTTTTCTATAGAAAATTTGTATGATAAATTAAAAGTTGTCTATAGAAAATTTTTTCGATAAATTCAAATTTTTCTATAGAAAATTTTTTCGATAAATTCAAGTTTTTCTATAGAAATTTTTTTCGATAAATTCAAATCTTTCTATAGAAAAAATTTTCGATAAATTCAAATTTTTCTATAGAAAATTTGTATGATAAATTAAAAGTTGTCTATAGAAAATTTTTTCGATAAATTCAAATTTTTCTAAGAAAATTTTTTCGATAAATTCAAATTTTTCTATAGAAAATTTCTTCGATAAATTAAAATTTTTCTATAGAAAATTTTTTCGATAAATTAAAACTTTTCTATAGAAAATATTTTCGACAAATTCAAATTTTTCTATAGAAAATTTTTTCGATAAATTCAAATTTTTCTATAGAAAATTTTTTCGATAAATTCAAATTTTTCTATAGAAAATTTTTTCGATAAATTCAAATTTTTCTATAGAAAATTTTTTCGATAAATTCAAATTTTTCTATAGAAAATTTTTTCGATAAATTCAAATTTTTCTATAGAAAATTTTTTCGATAAATTCAAATTTTTCTATAGAAAATTTTCGATAAATTCAATTTTTTCTATATAAAAATTTTCGATAAATTCAATTTTTTCTATAGAAAAATTTTCGATAAATTCAATTTTTTCTATAGAAAAATTTTCGATAAATTCAATTTTTTCTATAGAAAAATTTTCGATAAATTCAATTTTTTCTATAGAAAAATTTTCGATAAATTCAATTTTTTCTATAGAAAAATTTTCGATAAATTCAATTTTTTCTATAGAAAAATTTTCGATAAATTCAATTTTTTCTATAGAAAAATTTTCGATAAATTCAATTTTTTCTATAGAAAAATTTTCGATAAATTCAAATTTTTTTATAGAAAAATTTTCGATAAATTCAAATTTTTCTATAGAAAAATTTTCGATAAATTCAAATTTTTCTATAGAAAAATTTTCGATAAATTCAAATTTTTCTATAGAAAAATTTTCGATAAATTCAAATTTTTCTATAGAAAAATTTTCGATAAATTCAAATTTTTCTATAGAAAAATTTTCGATAAATTCAAATTTTTCTATAGAAAATTTTTATGATAAATTCAAGTTTTTCTATAGAAAATTTTTATGATAAATTCAAGTTTTTCTATAGAAATTTTTTTTCGATAAATTAAAATTTTTCTATAGAAAATTTTTTCGATAAATTCAAATTTTTCTATAGAAAATTTTACTTGAGAAAAAAACTCAATAAGAATGCGCATCGTGGTTTCGAAACTGATATTTTTAATATCTCGGAAACTATTAGATATAATCTACCAATGTAAGAGATTTACAAGCTCTTTTGTGTCATATTGTAAAAGAATTTTCAAAAAAATTTAACATAGTCAAGATGACCATTTGTTTATTTAGGGTCCTATAATCCTTCAAATCAACTCGAGACCTCTTCAACTATGATCATATTAAATTTTATTAAATTATCTTCAAGGGTTAATTTCTTCAAAAATATTAACCAGCACCCGCCTGGTGACTTAGGGACCTCCATATCATCTTATAGAACAGTTTTCATAAAATTTTCTTTACAAAAAAATTTCATTTCTATTGAAAAAATTAATTTTTAGTTTATTTTTTATGTTCAAATTATTGTCAGACGTTTCAAATTTCAAATCCAAATTTCAAATGATTTTTTGTAAATTTGTTCTTTAGAAATTTGATATTTATTTGAGAAAACATTTCATTTAAAAGCTTTTTCTTGTAATACGAAATGTCATCTATTATTAAAGTTAAAGTCGCCTTTGCATGTTTGTATTAAATTAATTTCAAGAAAATTACAGTAAAATTGATTTAAATACTTAAATAAGTAAAATGGAGGTGAATTTGTGAAAGAAATATTTCTTTTAGAAATAAACATTGTAAGACAAATAAAAAGTATTTAATTAAGGAATGAGATTTAAAAATTCTAAACACACGTTTTATATTCGATCTTTTTTATCAAGTCGCCTTTGCAATTCATATCAGTTATTATGCTATAATGCGTTAACGTGAAGTAAATGTGTCGATTTAGCTCAGTCTTTCTGTTTTTGGAACGCTCACATCTACAATAACTCACGTTGGTGACAAAGAAGAGCGATCAGCCGTCAAACTGTTTCAAATCTTATTAAGCAGTGCCGGGAGAACATGCTCTTTGGTAGTACACCTGGTTCAGGTAGAATTAATAGTCCATATGATTTTTTTTTAATCCAAAAAAATACAAATCATTTCTGGAAAAACCACAACATATCCGATAGAAGAGCAGACCATTTAGCTCAGTGCTATTTGGTACGACATATAAAAAGGTCAAAAAGTTCCTGACATAAAAGTTGCTTAAACTTTAAAGGCCAAAAACAGAGCAAGGAAATTGAAGTCAAGTTTTCTAAAAAAAATTCTAGCTGCAAGATGAATGACGAAACGCATGCTTTGGCAGACTTGTCGCAACAAAATTTTATATTGCTGACGCTAGAGAGAATATTGAGGAAAAATTTAGGATCCAAAAATATTAAAATATTAAAAATATTAAAGTTTAAAAAGTCAATTATTGGTTACAAAGGCATAACGGAACTTACATCAAGGAATGTTTACAAAAAAGGCGGCTTCAATTCATAAGACTCCATAATGTGTCCACGTCTTTGAGCCTGATTTGGCATTACGTAATTTTGGTAAACAAGCTCTTGAGAGTGGTACAATTTGAATAATGTGTTATTTGCACCAAGAGAGAAAAATCCTCCAAACTGCCCGGAGCTAAGGCCAGTGGAGAGGTGTTGGATTCTTTTATAAACGATAAGAATAAGATTTGTAACGGAGATGGACCACTTATTCGAGTAAATTGACAGAAAACACTATAATGGAAGGGTTTCCGAAAAAGGTTCAAAATTCCATCATTAGAGATTAAAACTATACAAATATTTTTTAATTGTAATGTTTAGAATTTTTTAATCTCACTCCTTAAATGCTGGAGAATTACTTAAATTGAAAATTGTTTATTTAAAATTTTTAAAATATTTTTTTTTAAATTTTCACACTAAAAATAAAATTTTCATTTATCAGTTCAGTGACCCTTAATTAAGTCCATTTTATTTTAACGTTAAATTTATTAAATAAAGATTACATGACAATAAATTGTTTTGACCATAAATTTAAATTAATCACGATTTAAAATCAATGTGTTTTAAATAATAAAACCAAACATTTAAAATTAAAACATATAAATTTAATTAAGAACATTAAAAATGCTAAAAGCTTTAAGAGAGTGAGAGAGAGAGAGCAAAAGAGAGTGAGAGAGAGGAAAAATTTGGGGGCCAGGAAATGTATGTTAATATTTATTTTGTTGATAACTATTTAGTGCCACATGACGTATGATTAATATAAATTAAATAATATTAATCATACGTAAAAGCATCTTTTTATAGATTTAATTAAAAGCAAAGATAAAAATTTATGAAAATAAAAATCATTATAATTATATAACTGTATAAAATGATTTATAATTTGCTGTAATTTTAGTGAATTTATAAATTTGTACTATATAGCGAGTTTTTGCTTAAAATAAATGCTAAAAAATTTTCTGCAGCACAGTTGTGATTTTGATTGACGAAATTTCAATAAAATAAAACATGTTCATAGCTGAGTTAGTTAATTTGGGTGATTATACGTTCCTTACTAGACAGACATTTATCGGGAGGCCTTTTAAACAAATGCAAAATATGAGCTGTTCAATTTTCTTTGAACAATTTTATTATCAGCTCCGGTCAGTTTGGTACAAATACCACATTATTGGTCTTGTATCACTCAAGAGCTCGTTTACCATAGAAACGGGATGACAAGATCAAATAGACCAGAACCATGTAATTATTCCTTGATGTAAATTTCAGTATTTACAGAGCCCCATGTAACAAATGGTTGGATTTATTTGCGGCAGCTGCATATTGCTTGCCGTACCAAGAAATTCTTAGGAACTTTTAGGTCTAAAACTTTTCATAAATCTCAACAAGAATATTTTTTTTAACTTAAATTAAATTTCCCTGCTCTGGTTACTTAATGATGGAATAAATATCATTTCTTTGTTTCAGTAAGCCCCTCCACATAACTAAATCCTACGAATATCAGGTCCCAATTTTTCATAGCTGCCGCATAGTGATCATGGTATAGAGGGGAGTGATATAAAAATATTAGTTTTGACTGACTATATGACTTTCCTGGATACTTTACTTTTTTCAGTTTCTCGGTAAAACTCATAAAGTTCAGGAAAACTGATTCGGATTTAAAGTAGTCAGTCTTGAACGATCGAAAAATTAACTTCGGTATTTAAAAGTTTTTTTTTTTATTTTTCCATAAAAACATCTTATAAATGTTGAAAAAGTTATTTTTCCAACAAAAAAAATTATAATTTTTATCCGCCGAAGAATGATTTTGAGCCACTGTGAGCTGTTCAAATCGATTTTTTAGTTTAAAAGTATTTAAAAATTCCTCTTTTAAATATTAAACAAAAAATTGTTTTAAAGTTTAAGAAACATTTTTTGTTTTTGAAAACTTTTTATAAATAATGTTTTTCCTTGTCCAAATCTTTAAAAACTTATTTCCTAACAAAATGTTGGTTTACGTTAGAAAAGAGTGAGGAATGTGCAGAAAAAAAATTTAACTAAGATATTTTTAAGAAACTTTTTTCTAAATATTTATATTCCTTCTAGATTCGGGTCCACTAGTGCTGGTTCAAGTCGATCTACTTGTTATGTTTGTATTTTCTTTCAACACGACAAAAGTATTCTACAAACAGTTCCAATTGGGTTCAAAGGTGATAATTGTTCAAGGGCTTTTTGGACTAAAGAGGACCTATTTTTAACCCTTTTTGTCCCTCAAAAGTTGTACCATCACAAGTGGTGAATATGTATGTACAGTTTTCAATCAATATGATCTAAAATTCTGTGACAAAATTTACAAAAAAAGTACTTAATTTAAATTGAAAAAAAAAGAGTAAAAGAGACTTGATCAAAGAAGTACCAAACTTTGTATGGTCTTAAGAAAGATAATTTAGCTTTCATTTTTAGCCTTTTTGTCCTCAAAAGTTCCATCACAAGTGTATGAAATTTTTAAAAACATTTCAAAATCTGAGCCGGCTAAAACTTCATCTCTGACGTCCAAAATAATAATAAAAGCCTCCTAGTAAAGTCGGTTCAGTAAATAAAAAATATAGACCGATATCTGAGTTAATCTGAAATTTCAAAGAATTTATTAATTATTTTTTTATCCACAACTTTTCGTAAATTATAGCCAATAATATATTAAAGGCAGTTTTCCCTCCCCAATTTGACCTTTGACATAGACGGACGTTACTTTTTACTTTATCGTTTCAATAATAAACGACGAAGAGGTAATGAACATTTAAAAGTTGTTATTTCACGTTTTAATGTATCAATTTGCAAAAATACAATGAAAGCGATTTTCTTCCATCAGACTACTGACAGACGGAGGGACGGACCCAAAAATTTTGTAGGTTAACGAAAGTTTTTTTTCGAAATGTAATAAACGACGAAATAAGTAAATTTAATATCACTCTAAACAAAAATGTTTTCCTCTTTGAGTTAAGCGCTTCTTTAGGATCAATTGTAATTGAATGTGAAGACATATCAAAGGACATTATTCTGCCAAAAAAATTAAATTTTTTGCTAATAATAAATATTTCAATAAAGTGTAAATAAATCCTGATTATTATGAAAGTATTAATGTATTGTTATTGTCAATTAAGCGCTATTTACCTACAAGATGCCATGATTAGAAATTAAGTTTGTGGGCGAAAAAGACTTTTTCATATCATGAAGATCATTTTTCATTCCTAACTAAATTTGTAGAAATCTATCAATTTGTATTTTAAAATCGGTTTACTTTATTAGTAGATTGGAACTTAAATCAGTAACCTGTTCTTAGAACATCAAATGGCAATGTTGAAATATCAAGAGGGCGCTGTTTTGTTACAATTAGCTGCGATCAACTACAGAGTTAGTTAGTCAATTGTAAACTGTGAAAAAGTTAAGCTTAACTTCAAAGTAGTCTGCCAGTTGTGCTATCAGAGTAACTGTCAGGTCAAGAAAAAAAAAGCTGACTAAAGTTTTGTTGTAATTAGAAAAAACTATTTGTTTACAACAAAAAGTTTCCGGTTTCTTGAGTTTAAAAATGTAACAAAATTACACAAGATGTTTATAATTCTAATAATTTAATTTAATTACAATTATTATTATTATTATTATTATTATTATTATTATTATTATTATTATTATTATTATTATTATTATTATTATTATTATTTAAATAAATTAGAAATCTAAATTCTTAAATAAGTTGTTTAAAAATTATTGAATTTTTTATGTGAAAACTTTTTCTAATTCTTCTCTTAAAAAGAAAAAGAAAACTTTTAAATGTACATTTAAAATCTTTCTATGTCATTTTTTAGAGGAACAAATAAAATTCTATAAAAACTGCCAGGGGAAATGTAGAAAAACATAAATTAAACAAGATTAACTAAAGAGAGAGGGTAAATACATTTTCAAATTTGGAATCAAAACTATAATCATTATCTAGTATGTGTGTGTGTGTGTACCTCTCCCCCTGGAGAGGTACTCTCTATACAAAGCAAATATTGATTATCGAAAATCCGAAGAACTATTGAAGTGAAAATATTAAGATTTCATTCCAATTACTTTCCCATGGAACAGTTTTACTGGTCAAAATATAGAACGAATAGGATCAGGGGACTGACAAACATTTTTGTGCAGCAAAGCCCACCGGGTAAAAGCTACTTTTTCCTAAATCCTAAAAACAATTTAATATTAAAAAAAAAATAGAAATTACAAAAATTAAATACAAACTTTAATTAAACTATTAACCGTTTATTTCCAGCATTTCCGTTTCTAAAACGGAAATAAAAAAAAAATTAAAAATTTTCTCTAAATTTGTTTTCCAAACATATGGTTTCATAATTTATATCTGACTCTCTTTTTTCCCAAAAACAACTGGTTCATCAGTTCGAAATGAGAGACCCCACCAAAACTAGAACCGGTTTATTATAAAGTCAAGTGTATTATGAGCCATAAAAATAATAAAATAAAATCTGTTTTAATATTCTTTGCAGTGTGTGGGGAGGGAGGAGGCAAAAAGAAAGAGGGTAAATATATTTTCAATCTCCCCTTTTTTCAAAAACAAATTGAGTGAACATTTTTTATTAAACCGGTAAAAAAAGCAAAATAAAAAAAAAACAACAGAGAAAGAAACAAATGAGTGAGTTTGTTTTTATTATGAGTGTAATTTTTTATATTTTTCGATTTTACAGAAATGAGCGTGTTTTCTTTTTTTGAGTGAGAGCAGAAAAAGTTTTTCTCTCTATTTCAACTGTAATTTATGTCATTATGCTGCTATTGAAAAAAAAAACAAATATGTTTTAAATAACCCTGCAGTTCTCGAGATAATAATAATTCTAAATCATATTATACAGCAGGTTAACAGCTTTAATACCCTGTAGAACTGAATTACTCAGTGTTTTATTAAAAAGACAAAGTTATCTTTATCAATTAATAAAAGGTTTCATAGTTCTCATACACACAGAGGTTCCAAAATGAAAATAATTCTGAAACTAATAATCGTCCAGGTAAATCCCCTGTGTTTAGCTCCTTTCGAGTTGATTTAAGGGTTTTAATGTTTCTAGGGATTTAAGGGGATACTGGGTAGCCTTCCAAAATTGGTCTTATCAGGCATGATGATTTTTTTTTTAATTTTTGTGTTCGCAACTCTGTAATTGTTTGGTGTTTCCCAAAGAGGTCTAAATCCAGATAAGCTTGGGACAAAGATCTGACCACAAGCCCTATTCAAAGGTCAATTTTCTATTCTGCTAATTACTACCTAATTTTTGAACATTTGTTTAGGGAATGACGTGTTTCTACTGGGTCCTGGGGTCGAGAAGTGGATCTCTAAAGTTAGCCACCACGGGTAGCGCAATTTTTTAAATCTTCAAAATTAATTTATAATTTTATTGAAACTATATTTTATATACATAATGTCCTTGTGATTCTTTACAAAAATAGGTTTACCTGCACCAAAAGTGAAATTTTGACCCATTTTTGCAGTTTTTTTTTACTTTTTTGAACTTGGCGGCCTCTGCGCAAAAAATACTGTATGAATCGTGTACAAAAGTGAATTTTTTAAACAAACTTTCCGCGCATTTTAGTTTTGTGTATTTTGAAATTTTTATAGTCCCACATCAAAAACAACTTTGTCCATTTTATATTCAAATTTCACATTAGTCCTGTTATGAATTTTATTGAGCATTTTTAGGATTTAATTGAAAAAACGATTGTGTTGACAGCAAATTTCAAGCAAAAATCAAGTGAAAAACTTGATTTAGTATGAATGGCAGCAAATATCGCATAAAACTCGTAAATTCCAAGCCAAATCTTTTAAGTGAGGTACTTAACCCTAAAAGATATCCTACTAAGTATTAGGTTTAATATTTTAAAACAGGCTTTGAATATGCATTTATTTCATTTTCTATTAATGGGGTACCTTCACTTTTGCAATTAGGGTACCAAGACTTATGCTTTCCAATGTACCTAACAGACCAGATTAAAAAATAGCAATTCCTAGTCATTTGTGACCTAAACAAATATTTGTTAGATTCAACTAAATAACGGTTAAAATAAACACAGTTACAAATACACTCAATACTTCTCCCTATCTCTTTCTCTTTTTCTATTTCACTCCCTTCCATTTTCACAATTACTCAATATTAATTAAAATAAAAGAAGATATAAACAAAATTGAAAATAATGGCGATATATATACAACAACTTGAGGAAGAATGAAGATAAGTGACCTAACAATATGCCTATCAAGACCTTTTTTTGGAGGGTATACAATTTACTGAGAATTCTGATAAGGACAAGAGATCAATTATATGCCCTCCATTTAAACTTACAAAAAAATCTAAACAAGAATGTTTTAGAAAACTTAAATTTTATTTAAAACCCCTCAAAAGGCCTTAACTGAGAATGTTTTCATTGACTTACCGCTGGTCAGAGAAATATTTATATATACGAGTATCTAAAGATATTATTTTACTTATAATAAAATCTTCCATAAATTACATTTCATAGTAAATGATAATGTTAAAAAAATCCTCTTTTCATAACTCTTAAAGCAAAGACAGGGAACAAAACTTCGACTTACCTGTATGCCATGAGCACCACCCTGTTGACTGATGTGTAACTGTTGCGTTTGTTTCATTTGTAATGTGGTTGTGGTGGTCTGTTGTTGTTGCGGCATATTGGGATTACCTTGCTGTGTGTTGGGTCCATTGCCAGGACCAGGTCCTATATTACCACCAGCATTTGGAACATTTGGATTAGGCTGATTATTTTGATTATTGTTGCCTGCCATATTGGGAGTATTTTGTTGAGCATTCGAACCACGTGCATTGGTCGTTTGGGGTTGTTGCTGTTGTTGAGATTGTTGTTGTTGCTGCTGTTGTTGTTGGGCTGGAGTCATATTGGGTGGAACATTCGAAGGACCTCCTTGATTAGGTCCCGTGCCTGGACCTCTAGGTGGTCCTTGCATGAAATTGGGACCGGCTGGATTTTGATTGCCAGCACCAGCGGGACCCATAGGAGAATTGTAGGGCGAGTATTGTGGCTGTTGTGTAGGATTTTGTGTTTGAGATTGTTGCTGTTGTTGTGGACCGGGAGCATTTGGCTTAGGGAAATTGCCCACACCCATGGGACCATTAGCAGCCATTTTAGCCATATTGGCCTGAGACATATGTTGCTGTTGTTGGTGCTGCTGTTGTTGATGTTGCATTTGCTGTTGATGCTGTAGTCTTTTGAGATCGAATTCATTTTGCTGAGACGAATAATAGAGTTCCTGTTTGATGTCCAGAAAAGACTGCTGCACATTATTGCCACCCATGGGTCCACCTGGATTTGGTTTTTGTTGAAATTGTGGCGGCAGATTTTGATGTTGAGGATGCTGCTGCTGGGGTCCATTAGGTCCCTGCATAAAATCATTGGGACCTCCAAAACCAGTGCCATAATCATTGTAGCGTCCATTAGGACCATTTGGCCCACCCATCAATTGACCTTGTTGATTTTGATGCATAGGCGGTCGTGGGAAGTTCATGCCACCCATAGCATTTTTATGCTGATGCTGTTCGGCCATTTGCTTAAGAGTTTGGGCAGCTAAAGACAACTCAGACATGGGTCCGGTATTAGGACCATTCTGGAATTGCGAACGCATTTTATTCATGCCTTGGGGATCATTATTAGGTGCACCCATGGGACCGCCACCCATTGGACCATTACCACCGCCACCACCATTATTAGGTGGTCCACCAAAAGCAGCACTAAACTGAGCCATGGCATTTTCGGATTTCACATTTAGACTATTGATCAAATCTTGCACATTTGGAGGTTCCACCTTAATACCATCTTCCGTCTTGATATCCAACAAAGAGGGTTTCTCATCCAAACCATCCAAGAAGCCAGGATTAAAATCTTGCAAGTCGTTAATGAGATCCTTAAAGGTTTCATTGCCTTCCGTTGTATCATCACCCATAAATTCGGGAAAACCGGGGAAATTACTATTCGCCACACCCTCCTTATCCAAACCGGCCAAATCGGGAAAATCATGATCCGGTTCACGTTTACACTCTACCAAATTGCCTAAACCACCCATATTGGTTTTTTGTTGTTGCTGCTGTTGAGCCGCATTCATATTATGGCCACCCATTAGATTTGTAGCTGTATTTGGACCAACGCCTGTACCCATATGCATGCCACCAACACCACCTCTATTATTGACATTATGTTGCTGTGGATCATTTACACCTTGACCCTGAACACCACCACCACCAGGTCCACCGCCAGCACTACTACCACCACCACCCGGACCACCTGCTGCACTAACACCGGGTTCACTTTTAACGGAGGTATTCGTTAGAGCTTTTACAGTAACATTGGTACTAATCTGTTGGGGTTGTGAATTGGCTGCTGATGTTGTGAATTCCAATTGTTGAACAATTTCGACAGAGAATTTTAAATTTTCAGAACCATTATTATTGTTGCTATTGCTGTTGTTATTATTATTATTATTGTTGTTGTTATTATTGTTATTGGGCAATTTATGGGGCGGCTCAAAGTTTTCGGCACCATTGTCGGCATCGTCTGCGGGTCGTTTTAAGAATTTTTGTTGCTAGAAAAAGAGAAGGAAGAATAAGAAGATATTAGAAAACAATTTAAGGATCATTTTTCGAAAATTTAATTTAAAATTTTTGGTATTCAAATTTTAGAACTTTTAATGTTTTTTTCGGTTGTCGATGATGTTCACCTAATATTGGTGATCTTTCCATAATGATTAACGGTGTTTTTTTAATTATTTGCTTCACTATATAAATTGAGGATACAAGTTAATAACGTCGATTTTCTACTTGCAAAATACATTTATTACAACAACAAAATATTATTTATCGGTAGTCACTACTTTTTCCCAGCTGTTTAATACCGTTCCAAAGAAGAAAACCGATTTTGAGGTAAAGCCATTTTATGATGTCCCGTTCTGATGTGAAGCGTTAGCATTCATACTGAAGCTTTTTATCGATCTAAAAAATGATAGTCAGATGGGGCAATATCTGGACCAGAAATGCTCAAAATTCAAACTTCCTTACATGAACGGTTAGACTACAAATTCGTCTCACTTTACTTATGTTTCAACGCCATTCAAAACTTTGTACTTCTTTCTGTAGTGTCATTTCCGAATAGCAAAATCACCTCTCGACGTCTCCTGGTTTCCATTCATAATTCCCTTTGAGAATATGTGGTATCGAAAACGCACATTGGTTTTTTATTCCTTTATATGTTTCAATTTCTTTCTTCCTTTATATGTTTCAATTTCGTCCTTCTTAAATGTGGCAGAGAAGAGTCTGCTGTTAAGTGCTGTAGGTAAGTCCTAGAATGGTAATGCAGTTGCATACTATTGGGAGTAAAAAAACAACCTCTTTTTTGAAGGACAATATTTTAATATTGGAAGGATATTTATATTACTGAGGTTTTTGTCTGAGATTAGAATTGATCATGGAATACTTCGTTAATTCCAATGCCCGTAAAACAAAGGGAACGTACTCTTGTTATGTGACTCCTAATATTAACCTAAGTTTTTCTTGCGCTTTTAAACTATCCTTCTTAAGTAATCACACGCTTTGAAACTTTTTCCTCTACCCAGACCTATCTTCTGTGAAGAACTCAGCACTTCTTGATATCGTAAATCATAGTTCCATTTTATTTTAGCTTGGGGTTATTGATGATATTGTTGGGCTTATAATATTTTGTAAAGAATATTGTAGCGACCTACATGGTAAAATCCTCTTCTCTCTCCTATTTGTATGAATTTGGTATCTGCTAGATTTTGATTACCAGCACCAGCTGTACCCATAGGAGAGTTATAGGAGAAATAGAGCTCATCAATGGGACCATAGCTGAGATATGTGCTGCTTCTGTTGTTGATGTTGATTTTAATGATGTAATCTTTTGAGATAGAATTTTCATTTTGGAGAGGAATTATAGCGTCCAGAAAGGCAGCTGTACATCATTGCCACCCATTTGATTTTTCTTGATGTTGAAGTGGAAGATTTTGAAGTCAGGGATGCTGTTGCTGGGGCCATAAAATGACATTAGAAATCTGTTCATTTTGCGTTGCTCTAAAAACCGACATTATTAACTTGTTAACCCAAAATATTAAAAATCGTAAAATAACGAATGATGATTCGTTAAGTTTGTATTTCAATTATTTTCAATTAATATCAAAATTATTTTACCCAAATATTCATTAAAATTGTTTAACAGCTTAAGAGTTTTCTTTGAAAGTATATGCAAAGAGATTTCCTGGTTCTCTTAAGTTTAAAATATGCTTGTTGTTGTTGTAGATAGATTGTTGATGATTTAAGTAACTTTTGCGCTCTTTAACGTTTTTCTTTGTTGTTGTTGTTGTTAAAGTTTATGATTTTTGATTTAAAAGACAGAGTTGTATTTTTAAAGTAGAGTTGTATGTTGTTTGAGGTTAGAGAGAATGATTAAACCGTTTCAATGAGTTTATAATTTACGCAGATGTCGCCGTAAAGTTTTTTGTAATACTTTATAATTAAATGACATTTTTTGTAGATTATTTAGTAAAAAGATTTGCATGATTTATGTTAAATAAGTATCTTTGGTGATTTTTTTATTAATTTATTTATTTTTTTATTAAAAATTAGATTTTTTGGTAGTTTATAAAAGATTTCTAAAAGCACAGAAAAATTTAATTTTTACTATTTTTTTTAATATTTTTTTTTACATTTTTGTACTGTTTTTTTTTTTTTTTTTTGCTTTTGTTTCAATATATTTTCTTATATTTTTAATTTATTTTAATTTAATTCATTTTTTTTAATAATTTTAAGTATAAATTATTTATTATCTTAGTATTTTGTTTTAGTTTTGTTACGCTTTGTTTATTTTTAAAAGAAAAAAAATAATACTTGAAATATTTTTTTTAATAATAAAATATTTTGATTTATTTGTTATTTTTGCCATTTAAAAAAATTAAAAACATTTAAAACACTTTCTGTGAAAATAAGAAAAAAAAACTTTCATTTATTTCAGCCAAATGTTGCATGGCAACCTGATCGATCGAGTGTTTAAGTCAGTTTTCAAATTAAAAAAAAACACGCGAGAAAGCTATGCCACATCTTCAGTACCCTCCACTACAAATGGTTGTGAAGTAAACACATTATGTTTCGTACATACAAACTCACAAACGTATGTGGTATATAAAAATTTTTCTTAAATATAACACAGGAACACTAACTGGGTCATAAAATATTATATTATAGCAAGATTTCATTCTAATTTGTCGGTCTATAATTGACAAATTTAATTTAAATGTTCTCTCAGATATCGGTCTATATATTTAAATAAACTGACCGATTTTGCTGCTTTTAAATAGGAAATATTGTAAAACTATAACAAATACTCAGGACAGATTTCGCTGAACTCTGTCAATTATTATGGAAGTGTGGTAGACATGCAGACAGACGGACAGAGAGACAGGCAGACAGACGACAGTAGCACAGACGGACAGACAGGAAAACCACACAGATTTTGATTTTATACAAGAATATATATATACGCTATAAGGTCTGACATGATTCCTTCTTATCGTTACATACTAAATAATAAAATTAATTCAACACTTGTGGTGGTGTAGGGTATACAAATGCAAATTTCTTGTAAATTTTTACTCTTTTTACAAATAATGAAAAAAATACTTTAAAATATTATTTATATATATTTTTTGTGTAAAAAGAAAACAACAACAATTACAAATTGCAATAACAAAACAAAATGGAAAAAATCAAAAACAAAATAAAGAAAACAGATAAACAAAAGAGAATTATAAAATTCAACAACAATAAAAATCATAATAAATCAAGGTTTTACGATGAGCAACACTTTGGTGAATTTTCATATGTGTTGGTGAGTTTGTTTTGTAAAATATAGCGGAGATGGCAAATTCACTGTCACATCCATACGTTTTTCATTTTCCCATTAAAACGATTGGTTCCAATACACATTAATGGAAAAACAATATTAAATGTTTAACGGACTCTTTTAAGCGATCTTATATGGTGCCTATGGGAAATTAAACAAAACGTCCCATGGTCCTTTCTCTCTTAAACTTTCTCAGTTAAGCAGTTCAGTTACCTCATTCCATAATATTATCCCTTTTTACATTTTTTCCAGTGAATCAGATTGTTAAGGAGAAGATTGAGATTTAATTTTGAAACTTTCATTGCAAAAGTTCTATAGATAAATAGGAAGCTTCCCACGGCCCCATTCGCCCTAAATTTTGCAATAAAAAATATCACTAGGATTTTCCCGAAACAATAGCTCTAAAGATATTAGGCAATTAATATTTTTCTAAAGAGTGATCCTCTCTCATGGTCTAAGTCGACTTAAATTTTATTCCATTATATCAGATTTTTCAGGAAGATGTTTGACACTTTATTTTTAAACCCTCTATGCACCAGTTCTATAGATGTCAATAGTTTTTCCATGTAGGTATATATCTCCCTTACTTGAGGAGATATAGGGCACCAGGTGTAGGGATACATCTCCTTAACTTATGGAGATGTTGAGAACATTATGTGAAATTTCAAGAAAGTTGATCCAGTTGTTTAACTTGTAGTTTAATATTATTTCAATCCATTTGTATTTTCTTGGAAAAATTCATTGCCTGAATTCTGAAGTAGTATCAGATATCGGTCTTTATTAAATTACATAATGAACCAATTTTGCTAGAATCAGAAACAGAGTCTGAACTCTAATCTCAATTAAAGTCTGAACAAGAATATGTAATAGAATCTGAATTAGAATCTAAACTAGAACTGAACCTGAAGTGAACTAGAACTAAACCAAAACTGAACGAGAACCGAACTAAACCAAAACTGAACTAGAATAGAGCTACAACTGGACTAGAACAAACTAAAACTTCACTGAACTATACCGAACTGAACTAGAAATGAACTGGAACTAAACTAAAGCTGAAGTAGGACTGAACGGAAATCTGAAATATAATCTTATTTGGAACTTGAACAAAAGTCTGAATCAGAATCTGAATTAATATGATAATTAGAACTAAACTGGTACTGAACTAGAACTATGCAAACATCTGCAATATCATCGTAACATGAATTTGGAGTAGAACTAATAAAATTTACGGGAATATAAACTATAATTTAAACTAGAATCTTACCAACTTCTCAGATCAACACTTTATAGAGCATTCTAGATGATTATTTCTTGACATTATTACCTGGTAATAACAACTTCAGGTAATATAACTTCATTGCCACTAGTGTTAAAACAACAATTTTTAATATTACTGGAGACAAGAAAACTCTCTTATCTTTTAAAATGTATGGAGACATTGAGGAAAAAATAGTTTGAATATTCATAATCATTATAAAGAAAAATCTGCCGGATATAGAAAAACTGAAATCACAATTTTCGATAATACATTTCATGTGTATCAATTTTTCCATTCCTGTCATTTTATGTTTTTCTTTATTCATTTATCTTCTACTACTTTAATACAATATTTTTTTCTTATTTTTCGAAATAAAAGTTTTGAATCTTGCTTTTTTTGTTGTTGTTGTTGTTGTTGTGGTGTATCAAATAAATTTATTTATTTTTTAATCATTTTTTTCTGTATTCAATGATATCGATAAAAAAAATAATTAAATTTTTACGTGACATCTACATAAATAATTTTATCTGAAAAATTTCAAATTTATTGCCGATTTCAAATAATTTATTTCTAGGAAATTTTAATGAAATTTGTTTTTAGAATTTTTAATAAAAAATAGTTGAAAAAAAATTAATAACAAAATTTTGGTTTACAAAGGAAAATTATTAATAAAATTGTTTGAAAAGTAAATTTATATTTTAAAATATATTGATTCCTGTGACAATATAAACTTTTACATTTTTCACAGAATACACTCAGAGAAAAGTTGTATGTAATAGATTTTAACTAATTTCACAATTAAAGAAAAAAATAATAACTCTTCTATCTTTTGTTTTATTTTAGTCTCTGGTGATCGTGGACCTAAATAAATTCATTTGATTTAAAATAAAATCAAATTTCAGAATATAAATCATGGTTTAAATCCCTTTGGACTTCTCCAGTTTGCGAGATTTTAAAAGATTTTTATTATTAAAATTTTTGTATTACAAAAATATTGATCATAGATTAACACTCTTTTGACTCTAGCGGATCTAGTATACGAGAAATTTTGTAAGTTTATTAAAATCTTTCTTAAAGTGATCATGTTTATTGAAGAAAATAACGTGTCAAATATCTATGGAACTTATTGTCTTATTGTTTTAAAATTTAGGCCCATTCGCTTCTCTTTCTATCACTTAACTGAAAATTTTCGGGCTAATAGGAACAGGAGGAGAAAAAACTGAAAGAGTCCTGAAAGTTTACCGGGAGAACTTGTTCGTTCCGTATGCGGAACTCCGTATGCTCTGTAGTTAAAAGCAATTGAGAGATATTGGACTCTTGTAAAAAGAGAATTGAAGAGCCACCAAACACTAAAATGTGAAAGATTTTAAACGAAGATAGACTACCAGTTCGATCAAAGTGACAGATATGTATGTTAATAATTTTTCGATCTCACTCCTTAAATTAAGATATCTCTAATGGTTCAAAAGTTACAGAATTATTTTCTAAAGAAATCGATATTTCTTCATTTATAATGATTTATTACACTTAAAGTAAAACTTTTGCTAAGATTTTCACAAAATCTTAATTTAATAAAAGCCAAGTTACACTTTTTAACTCTGTTTTATTCTTCGTAAGATCGGAACTGTCAATGAGTTTTATTAAAAAAATATTTTATTGTAATATTTATATATTTTAAAGATTTGTTTGAAATTTATTTCTAAAAAAATATAAAAATCAAAGAAGGTAAAAAAACAGCGAAATCGAAAAAAGAGTTTACAAATAATAATTTGGGTGTTTTTGTTATTGCATTCTTTAGTACAAAACAACAACAGTAAGTTTTATTGCGTCAAAAAAAAGTTTTTTAGTGCTTGTGTATGTATAAGCAAATTTTTTGTTTTCTTTTCAATTATTTAGCGTTTTTGAGCGAGCTAAAAAATAATCTTCTTTTTTAATCTTAACTGAAAGAAGAGTAAAAATAATCCTCTTTTTTAATCTTAACTTAAAGAAGAGTAAAATAAATAAAGATAAAAATTTCAATTGGAAAAAGAGTTTTATTTTTTTAATCTTCGCAAAGAGGAGTAAAAATTAAGATCATTTGAAAATCACAGTTTTTCCATACTCTAATAGAAACAAACAAATAGCAACAAAAAAAATCATAACAAAATAGAATAAAGTGAGTAATTGTTGATGCTTTGCTATTCTTGTGTTGTAGTTGTTGCTAATGTTATTGCTTTGTTGTTTTTGTTGTTGCGTACAACATTACAACAATAAAAATCGAAATTATTTCTTTATGTTTTTAATTTTTTTAGTGCTGCTGCTGCTTCTGTTGCAGTCGTTGTTGCTTTTGCTTTACTTATTTTTTTGTTGTTTTATTGTGTCAAGGTTCGCGGCACAATTCTACCGTGTACAACAAATATTTTATAGGAAAAAATAGCAACAACATACTAACACACACACAAAACAGAGAATAAAACACGTTAATATTTTTCTCCTCTTATTAGATTTCTTATTATTAAGGAATGAGATTGAAAAAAAATTTGAGATAAGTTTTGTTTGTGAATATTTTTGCGAAAGTAAGAGGCTCAAATGCTCGCCACTTTACGCTCCCTATAATATCAGCCCTGCAGACCCAATATCATTATCATTATGTTAAATTTCATGCAAAATGATGCAGCCGTTTACAAGTTACAGATACAGATTCCGTCTCATTGTGTTAATATCAAAATTATTTTTGAGCAACATTTTCTATGTCATTATTCTGGTTATATCAAATAAAGAATTTTAACATATTTTAGAGAATCTCATCTCTTATTTGATACCCAGAACGTCATTACTCTTTTTAAGTACAATTAAAGGAAAATCTGACTCGATATAGAGAAAAAAAAGTACAGTTTTACCGATTTCTTAGACAGTCTCAAAAACTTAAACAAATAATTTGGAAATATTGAGGGGAATCTTATCTATCATTTGATACCCATATCAATCATTTATTCCCATTCAAATAATTGTTCCCCAAATACAGATTTCCAGCCCCGCAAGGTAAGACTACAAATTATGTTTACTTCACACACACACTATAAACAAATGCTGCTCACTCATCAAATTATGGCCAACAATATTAATTCAATGAATTTTTTCCTGCTTCACTCTCCCAAAGCCAAATGTATCTCTGATAATAAAGAAAAATCTGACTCGATATAGTCAAACCAAAAACAATGATTAATTCAATGAAGTCTCAATATTTCATTTACTCAACATTATTAAGACATCAACATTTATTCAATCTCACTCTTTATGATTTGTGTTGTTGTTGTTGCTGCTGCTGCTTCACAAATCTTGCTGCTTTTAAATGTGTGTTAGTTAAATAATGTGTGTATGTGTTTGTAGATTCATGGAATTCCAAAAACATACAGAATAAATATATATAAATTTTTTTTTTAATAATAATTTTATTTCACAAAATTAAGTAACATTTTAATTATTTTACCTTATTTTGTTGTTACTGTTAATTACCATTATTAAAATTAATAGATTTTAACTAGAATTATAACATTTAATGAGCGTTTAAGAGTAACAAGAGAAATTTTAATAAAA
>PYHX02000494.1:19807403-19819903 GCA_004302925.2 Cochliomyia hominivorax
TAGAGAAATTCGAAATTTGGAAATTCTGATTTAAATTCTACCTCTTCGTATCTCAATTTAATGAAACTGATATCTTTGCGTGGTTTGAGGACTTATCACAATAATATTAAGTTATTTACAAGTACCATCCCTGTCATATAAACAGGAGAACCCTAATACACAGAGAGTCAATGTGTTAGCAAGAGAAAAACATAAAAAAACCTGTTTTACATTCGTATGAAAAAAAAAAAACTAATAAAACATACAACCACACATCACAATCACCTCAACACGACCAACACACATCACTACACAACAACAGCAACACTATTTTTCGAATACAATAACAAATAACGTAAATAAATAATCAAAAATAAAAATTATAATGCCCGTAATAATTGTACGTAATCAAAGAGCAACTAAAAAAATCGGAAAACAAATAAGAAATAAATAATTGTTGTAGCAAAACAAATACAAGAACAACAGAAAATGTATCTAATACGACAACTATAAAATATTTAAGGCAAATAATTGTTGATTGTTGTGTGGATCAAATTTATTTCAATATTTTCACAAAAAAAAAGATGGTTGTGATTTATAATTGGAAGTGGATGGTTGGTTGGTTGGTTGGTTGGTGATTTAAGAGGATTTTGTTTAGTCTTCTTAAAACCAGGAATGCAATAATCACAATTATTGCTTAACGGAATCAAATGGAAAAAAACGTTCAAATATATGGAGCAAGTTATTTTATTTCGTTACTGTAAGATCAACGATCCAAAACTCTTCTCCTTCATTTGTAAGCTAATGGTGGTCTCTATTCTATGATCTAATTTTGTACAGTTGCGGTTTCGAGTCCGTAAAAACCTACTGCCGCACAATTAAAAAAGGATTTCCACAGCAGGTGAACAGTAAGTTATCATAAACTTTATACGATTTTGAACGATATAGGAACATAGCAGCCTGTCTGATAAAGTTTTTATCCAGCACGAAATTGAAATAGCTTGCTAAGGCAGCTGTACATAAACTGTTACATTTTAACAGAGAATGGATCCATTTCCTACATTCCAATATACAGAAGCTGCAGATACATTATAGTAAAAAAATTTCGGAAGTCTATGAAATATGAAAGTATAAGAAATTACTTTATTAATCAAATGCCAGATGACTTTGATAGAAAATAATTTCTATCGAATACAATGCGCTAATACCTCTCACATGTGTTAGGACTAAGCTTCTTACAACAAGCTTGAAATAGTTGGACAACATGACACATGAAAAGATTTCAAAGTAGTGACACCTTCATTTAAAATGGATCAAGCTAACGAACTCAAAAACTACTGTTTCTTACTGTTTTTTCTGAGTAAAAGTTTTCTAAAATATTTTCCAAAAAGTGGAGATAATAAATTGCATTAAATGTTCGACTTTGGAGGAAGAGTTTAGCAAGCATAAGTAGACTAAATGAACTTACCAACATTAGCGTTCTGAAATCTATCCAAGTCATGCAGAATGTGACTCCCAGAAGTAAATTATTTTACCAAAATCATTCAGAAGTTTAGTCATGTGAGTGAAAATGAAAGTGAGGGACAATAAAAGATATCATTTTATCATTATTTCCTCTTCTATTACCAAAACTTATACAGAAGTGAGATTATATCTTCTAGTATACGTACGGAGTACGAAAGTTCATTTAGAGAGGCCTAGAATAAAGTTTGATCACTTGTGATCGCATAGCGGTCAGATTTGTTCCAATATCTAGCAGGTTGATTCATTGTCGTCTATTCTTCTATAGTTGTTTAACCACCTAGCAGCTGAAGAATTCAACAGTGATTCGCTAGTTTAAGGGAAGCACGCCACAATCTAAGACGTTTCGGAATTTGGCAACATTCTTTTTCAGAATAGATAAGATGTGATAGGTATTTTGTATGTATGATTTCAGTTTCCCTGGATTGATGCACAGACCATTACTAAAGGCTTTGCGATATCTTATCCTTTAAGCATGATATTTACTGTGACATTCCAAACAAAAGCACATATCACAGTCTCTACTCGTGACCCCCGTACATACAATTGTGCAGGAAATGATCCTGAGCAACGGACTGCCCTACGTTAAGTCTCTAAAGGGTTCACATTTGGTCTTTGGAATAACGTTATTAAAAACGACTTTCTTAGCGAAGAAGGCAAACCAGACTTTAATCTCTTTGCTTGAGAGTATTTTTATCATAAAGAAATATTGTAGGAGAGAAACGAAGTGTAATGATGTATTTTAGACTGAAAGCATCACATTATAATAGTTTTTTGGTCTTACGATCCCGATTAAAATTACTACAGTTGAAAGTTTTATAAAGTGAACTTCATTTAACAACTGTTTTCCATTCTCTAACGTAAGGACATGTCAAAACTGATTCAATAGAGGCCTCTAAATAAATAAAAGTGTTACAGTTTAATCAAACTGGGTTCATGCTTCTAAAATGGAGTTACTTTCCAAGCTGAAAATGATCGTTGTTTTGACTGTTTAAAGATTATTTATGGTCCTGCGATCCAGATTAAAATCTTTATTAAAACTGGATAACATTTCTTCTTGTTTAGCAGTTGCAGTACTACACCTTTCGCTTCACAACATGCAACAATTGAGGTCCTATAAATCTGACTCTCAAGAACTTAAATATTTTAATGCATTTTTCACAGATTCAATGATGTATTTGCATTCATTATACATTTACTAAATGACAGCAAAAGAATTTCCGGTCATCAAATATGCCTGTTAGCTAAAAACAAAATATAATAAACTCTTTTGTAGAAGTTTTCTTTATACAAAGATCACTAATAATTTAAGTATACATTAACCTGATCGATAATTATGTGGATGAACATTATGAGCATGATGTTCACCAACCAACCATTCATTCATTCATTCATTCATTCATTCACTCATTTCATTCATTTTATGCTTTTAATCTAACATTCCTTGAAAAAAGAACACGGGTTAAATGGATGAACGTATGAATGTACGTACATACGTATTTTATGTATACAATGCTACACTATATTTTACAGTAGAATACAAGTACAAGTATCACTATAAAATCCAACTACTTACTAACTATTAACCCGATATATAATTTTCAACAAAAATAAAAAATAAACACAAAAAAGTGGTTAAACTTCTTTTTTTTTTGTTTCGTAGTTCTTTATTGTTGTATGTATTTGAAATACAATTACACACTGTTATTTCTTAACCATGACATGAATACTTCTACACTCCATCTACCATCTACATACCAAATTTTTATTTATTTTTATTTTTTTCTTTCTGAAATTTGTTACAACAACAAAAAATATATACATTTCATGACAATTTTAACTACCTAAAAGAAGACAAAAATTTTGGATCACAGAAAAAAATGTTAAATATTAGAAATCCAGCAGCTAAAATATTTAAACCAGAATTAGAAAACAAAAAAAAAATAGATTTTCATCTAGATTTTCTTCAAACAAAATAAAACAAAATAAACTAAATGTCAACAAACTAATGAAAAAAAATGTCAACTAAACAATGAAATTCTTCAAATTATTAAAGAATTTATTTATTGACAGTTAAGGAAGTTTAAACTATAAAAAGAAATCCTAAATAAATTCCATACAAAACAATAACAGGAAAAGAGGCTGAAGATCACTTTCAAAGAGAGAGAGAGAGAGAGACAAAGAGTTAAGGCAACAGAGTGTAGAATTTTAAGAGTTTAGAACAAGTGTAAAGAAAACAAGTTAATCAGGTAACTACTTGTAATCCAACTGCACTTTGAACTTGTAAATGGAATATAAATAAATGTCATACAAATTCTTAAGATTTGAGGTTATGTTTGATATGTTAATAAAATTGAGATCGAAAAATTCTAAGCATACATATAATGTTAATGAAAAATTACAGTTTCAATTTATTTGATTGAAATCATTTTTAGAATTTATGATAAGTAGACCAACTTCCTTTAAAATCTACCACATATTTCTTGTACTCTTTAATTCTCTTTTAACAATAGTCAATATCTCTTCACTGGCCTTAGCTCCGGGCAGCATGGAGTTTTCCCTTCCATTAACATTTTTATAATGCTTTCTGCCACTTGGCCTGGATAGGTAGTTCAACTACGTTTAAAATCCCTTGGTCCACACCTTTGAACACTTGTGTTCTTCAATTCATTTTTTCAATATGAGCCCAATATCTCTCTACTCAACTCCGGGCAGTTTGAAGGAATTGTCTCTTGTGCTACAAATATCATATACTATTTTGTGCCACCCAAAGGCATGTTTTCCATAGTGAAAGGATGTCAACACATTATGAACTTTTATGAGTGGAAACAGCCTTTTTTGTAAACATTCCTTGATGGAAATTTCGGTATTTATAGAGCCTGTTGTAACAAATGATTGGCCTTTTTTACGTTTCGTCATCCATTATGCGGCATGAATATTTTTGTTAAGAAAACTTAACTTCAAACTTCCATGCTCTGCTTTTGGCCTCTAAATTTTTAGCAGCATTAATATTAGGAAACTTTTGAACCTGCATTAGCTTTAAGTTTTCGCACCAAATATTCCGAGTAGTGAACTAAACAGGATGCCTTCCTACCGGAATCTCTTTTGAAAAAGCTTTCTATTTATTGGCTTTTTAAACACCATGTGTAACATTCCTTCTACCTGAACCAGGTTTTCTATCAATGGACTAGTTGTCCTGGCACTATTTAATGACATTGGAAACACTTTGACAGCAGACTTTTGAATGCTTGGTCAACTTTTTGTTGGTGCAAATTGGATTTTTCGATTTTACTCCTCCTGACTTATCTAGTGCGACGACGAAGTTAACAGAATAAGCTATAGTTTATGAACCATGAATTTTGGATATAATCTTCTGTTTGGATTATTGTGGTTTAAGAAATACAGCTTTGCTAATGCATCACAGATGGCGCCAATATTGCTACTCAACGACTAACTTCCTCTCTCTCTCTTCTCAAAAACGACAAATTTTATAAAGTTATTTTTTCTTTGGCTTTATGTTCCTTACCCAGTGTTGCCAATTAAGAGATATTTTCGCTAAATCTGTCGATTTTGAAGTGCCCATCGGGGAAAAATTTATTTAAAAGATTAGCCGAAATTCTAACGATTTGTGAAGATCCTTAGCCGATAAATATATTGTGTAAATAAGTAGTAAAATACAAAAAAAAATACAGCAACATGTGGCACTGTGGGACAGAAATAAATGTGTTACTTTGGATTGGCTGGTTGGATTCATTTGATATACAGGTAGCAGAGGAGTGTAGTTTTATTATTAAAAAAAAACATAAACTAAAATCAACGTTGCACATAATTGATTTGAGATTGAATACATTTTTATTCATTTAGTTTAAATTAAACGTTTTAACGCTTGTGGTCAAATTATATTGTATAATTAGAATTTACTACAAAACAATGTTAAATTAACATTTTTTGTCTATTTGATTTGATGATTTTTTTCTGTTTCTTTTTAAAAGTGAATCGGGAACTATAAGAATTTAAATTTTGATACCCACTATGGTGTTGAAAGTTTACAAACCATGCAGCTGCCTATTTTCAATCCAATAATAGTTGCAGACTTCAGCTTTTTTTTGGATGCTAAAATCCGCTAAATTGACCATGATACTTAGAGAGGAATTAGCAACACTGTCTTTAACTTATAACAGGTGTTTCCCTAAACTACTTAAAGATGTTTGGTCCCAATAACTATTTAAATTATTTCCATTAAATTCTAAAAATCAAAACACTATTAAATTGGTCCTCCTCTCTTGCCCTCTCTCTCTCTCTCACTCTCTTAAATTATTTAAACACTTTAAATAGTTTCCCAATTAATTTCAAATATAAGAAAAAAACCCACAAAATAACAGAGACACGCCACACAAAATAAGACAATAAGAAGATTTTTGGTCTGTAACGAGAAGAGAGAAAACAAAAAAACAAAATATTCCATTAGACTAAACAAAGTGACGCACAATTTGGGTCATTTACCTGAACTCATGTCGCACATGTTGATGTCGTTATAAAAACAACAAATTATACATATTTTTTTTGGATTTTTTTGGATTTTTTTTTGGATTTTTTGTTCATTTAGATATTTACTTACTTTTAGCACACTCTCAACAAATTTAAGTACTTAAAACCTCTGAACGAGGGAAAAAAAAACAAGAACAAAAACAAAAATATGAAAATGAATATTTTTTCAAATTTATTTATTAATTTACGAGTACAACATAAGTGTTTAATTTTATTTAATAAAAAAACAATTAACAAATTAATTATTTTATCAGTTTTATTGTTAATTAAAGAAAAATAATGTTTTTAATTAGAAATATTTTTGTTTGTTTTTTCTATGATCAGTTTTAAGTAGAGAATATAAATATGAGTGGATTTTAAACAGTTACTTCCGGTGAGTGTGTTGTTATGTTAAGAGAGAAAGAGAGCAAAATAAAATATATAGATCAACAAGTTCAAGGTGGTCAATTTAACATAACAGAATTTTCAAGACGATAAACGTATTAAGCGTAATTGAAACTTGTTTTTTATTAATATTAAAGCTTTTTCATATCATACGATCTTAAATCGTTATTGAATATTTCAAAAGAGATATATAACAAAAAAAACTTGAAAATGATTTCAAACTTGTTCAGGTGTGTTGAAATTGCTCACAAAATAAGCATTTCCCGATATGTGCTTGGATTAAGGTTGTATAATAATATTAAGACATCTTTTTTTTCATACCCATTAACCTCCACATTCGAAAGATCTTAATATGGCCTGACAAAGAGAAATCCTATGTAAGATCTCTGGAAACCATTTAAAACATTAACTTCTGAATAATCATACTTGAAGGATTTTTTCGTCAGACAACTTAACTCTTAAGAACGTTTAAGGGTCTTTTTCGATATCTGTTTAAAAACGACTTTAAAAAGCCTACAAAATGATTTCAAGATGTTAAGACAAAATCTGTAGATCAAAGTTGATCCAAATACAGATATCCTGACTTGCGAATTTTGACTAGAAACTCTGTTTACTTCACACGCATCCTCTAAATGAGTGGAATCGAACATTATAAACGACTAAAAAGGGAGGATATTCATTTTATGTAATTCGTTTTACTGCTTCACTCACACTAATACAAATTAATAGTGTGGTTGGTTACCTCTATTAAAGATATTTATAGTTTCGAGAATCAAAATAATTCAGCCACAATTTCACTATTCTGAAATCTGTGGAATTTAATTGAATGAGTCATCAACCAGACTGGGGAGCAGAGAGAAGAATTAATTACATTTAACAGGCAGAATACTGAAACTTTTTAAACTTTCGAATCGTTCCTATTTATGAAGAATAAACTTTATCATATGGATTCTTTATCTCATCGATCAATCAAAAAGTTAAGCTATATCTTCGGTTCTCTTCCCAAATTTCTCAATAATCTTAAGTGTTTATCTTTCTTGGTTGGTATCAATCGAGTGCTTTGTTAACATAAAGACATATGCATTGCCGAAAATGAAGTCTTTATTGGCAACGCCTAAAGTGATCATTGAGCTCAAATTTCTCAGACAATTGAACTATGTAAACGTTAAAATTCAGTTTTTTTTTTTTCACTTTAAAAAAGTTTCTTTTTAAAAATATATTTTAGGTCACTTTCTTTTTCAGTTCTCTTCTCAAAAGACCTCAATTTCCCTCGATTTAACTTCGCACAATTTGAAGTATTTATCGTTCTTGACAGAAAACATATGGTAATTGGTTGGAATCATTCTAGTGCTTTTTTAACGTAGTGATATGTTGCCAAATAAGTCCAAATAGGGCATAAATTCACAATTCTAAAGATCATTAAAAATTTCCAGTCTTCCTCATTTAACAATATATTTTGTGTCACTTTGCTCTTCAGTTCTTTCCTCAAAAGAGCCTAAAATCTTCTGTTTGGTCTGAACTTCAAACAATTTAAGTTATTTATCTTTCTTTAAACAAAAACTATGAAATAGTGTAACTTAGTTCCAAAAGCAGTGTCCTAAAGACATCTCACTTGGGTTCATATTCATCTGATCCCATAGTGTTACCCCAAAAAACAGTCAACTGCTATTTACCGGTCTGCATTATAGCTTCTCCAAACCAGCCAGTAACTGAAAGAAAATATTGTAGTGACCTCAGATTTTTATTACAAAGACAATCTAGCTCAAGAGTATAAGTTGCAATCACGGTATTTCTAAGTTCTCTAAGTGCTGGGCAGTGATACACTATGGAAAAATACAGTATTTTCCGCTAGTTAGTGGCATCAACTGCAATAGAAACCATTGTAATCCAAGACTCATCCAACTCGCAGAACACAGTGTTCAGTGTTTTAATAGACACCAGATTTTAAAGCTTGGTATCATCCTCGTGCTTTCTTAACCCATATGTTGCCAAATTGAGTCAAAAATAAATACCTTGTGGCAACGTTTTAAATAGCATTAAGCTAAAGATCTTATATCAATCGATCTTTGTAAGTGACGGCTCTTTTGTCACACTATCGCTAAGAAAATCAGTGTTTGACACATAATGAACCTAAACACAATTTGTACAGACTTGGTTCAGATTTGCTTTCAATTCTAAATTCATTGACTCTGTATTTTTTAAGGATTTATCTTGCAAAGCTGCTCTTCAACCTAAGACTTTTTTGGAATATCTTCTAAATTCTTTTAAATTTTAATTTCCAATTTTAAGCTCTTATGATTTTAGAGAAATGATTTAAGTGTAAATGAAAACGATCAAGGACCAATAAGGACACATGTTATTCAAAACTTTAAACTAAACCGTGAGAACACTTTCCCTGACCCTTTTCGGTATGTTATGAATGTAAAATATGAGGCAATGTAATGAACACAACGATACATGGAATGGTTAATAGGATTTCAATATTTTGTTAATTGGACCTTGTAAAAATGACATGTCCTTTATCACAATAAACATGCTTCGGACTTCCTTTTTATTAAAAATTCTATTTATATATAATTATTATATTTTCCTATTCAAATCGAAGCAATTTCTATAACACGTGTTAAATAGTAAGTCCATCTTTTATCCTTAATAATGAGATAAATTTAATATTAATAAATACAACTCAAATTTCAACAAGTTTACTTTAAGAGGCAAAAACAACTTATGTCAACCAGACTTTATTTATTGTCAATACAAAATATAAACAAATCTAATGAAAATCCAATGAAAATGTCAAATAACAATGGAAAACTACATTTTAAATAATAAACTGTAATGACGAAAAACTCTAGTAAAATATAGAATATTCCATAGACTCTTTCGTATGCACCACCATTACCACCATCACCGAAGAGCTGGCTAAATAAACAACCACCACCACTTTATAGAGAATTTCATATTAAAAATAACAAAAACAAATATAAAATACAACTCTGATGTTAAGGATGCCAAATATACGGAGACAGAAACAGAAACAGAACAACAACAACAACAACAACAACAAGATTATAATGAGCGATAACAGTATGTGACACAAGATTAAAATTATGCACAAACAATAAAGACAAGAATGCAAGAGAATAATGAAAGAAGAAGGTAGAAAATATATATATGGAGAGGAAGAGGAAATAAAGTTCTCTTTATGAGCAAGAGAGAGAGAGAGTAAATGGTGGATAATCATTTCATGTGATTATAACTGTTTTGGGATAAGACAAGAAAACAACGGCAACCAGAAAATACTAGAGAGACTGTTTGTTAAACATGCAACAACCAGAGAAAATTGTATTCCTAAAAAAAAATATGTATGAGTTTGCTTGTGTATGTTGCATGCATGTTTATGCAGCTGTTTGCAACATATGTTGCATGCAACTTTACTTTGTAAAACAAATATATTAAAAAGAGTTTTTTGCTTTCGTTAACATGCCACAGTAACAAAAGTCCCTTGATTTTTTGTTTTCGTAGCTTAAATTTTATCCCAGTTGGTTGTGGCACATTTTCCTTATGGTAATCTGCAGCAGCATGTTGCACATAAAGCTCTGGTTGCACGATTATTCCTGTCCCATTCCAGGTGTTTTATGCCTCATCATTATTAGGCGCTCAGCATTTGCAATAGGTAAAGAAAATTGCAATGTTGCAACAGCATCAATAAAATAAAATTAACGAAATATATAAAACATGATGATGTTGCTGCTTTTCTCTCTACTTCTTCTGCTACTCCTCTCTAGTTCTTCCCTTCCCTTGTTTTATTTATCTTTGCTACGAGTTTATGCACTATTTTTGTTTATTTCTTTTTTTTACTTTAATTTTCTTAGTGTGCGTTTGCTGCTCCTTTATTTTTGTTGTTTCTGTTTTGTTTTGCCACTGCAACTAACGAAGTTGTTGTTTTATATTTTTCTGTTTCTCTGTTTTTATTTTCTCCTATTCCTTCTCACCTCTCGTTTTGTATCACGTTATCTCTCCAGAAGTGATGAGGAGGTAAATATACGTGAGATTTTCAAGAAATATCTGTCTGGTATTGTGGTTTTCCATTTGTTGTCATAGTTGTTGTTTTTGTTTGTGTTTTCGCATGTCTGTCTGCTCAATTGCATCCACCGTCTGATGCTGTTTTATATCTTACGATGTCTTTGTTTTGATTTCATCTTTTTCAAATGTAAAGGAGTGTTTTATAACACATTTTTGAGTTTAATGAGTGAAATGTAGTTTTAAATGGGCCAATTCCGATTTGGATTAAATCACGGATTTATAGGAAGTAAAAATTAATTAAGAACTTATAAAAAATGATCTTAAATAATGATCTACTACAATATTATTAGAGTTATTAATTAGACTTAGGGGTTCAATAACGACAAGATCACGTTTAAGTTTGTCGTTCTATATATACAAATCAATATGTAGTTGTATGTTTGTTTAAAGCCTAAAGACGTCTAAACGACATGTCCCATTAATTTGAAATGTTCACAGTATATCAAGAAGGAAATATAGGCTTCACGTAGTGGCACAATGGAGAGAAGTTGCCCCACATACAAAACTAAACGTGCTCTGTATCAAATTCGACTCAGTGTTTAACGGTTTCTAGACCTGCTTCAGATGAAAGAAATGGTTCACTTGATGTTTCTAGAGCAAAAAAAAAAGAAAGCATTTTCAGAAGAGCTCCCAACACGCACGGAAAGAAAGCTCAGTGCTCGGACTATTTGATACCCAAAGTAAAATGTTTGAATATATGCAAAATTTACAGGCCAAAAACAGAGCACGGAACTGAAGATAAGTTTTCTAAAAAAATCTTGCTGCATAATGGATGACGGAAAAAGGTCAATCAGTTGTTACAATGGGAAGTATAAATACCGAAATTTACATCAAGAAATGTTTACAAAAAAACTGCTTACATTCATAAGACTTCATAATGAGTCCAATTTTTTTGGCCTGACCCTGTGTTGCCAACTTCTAACAATCGTTAAACAAAAGTTGGCAACACTGGGTCAATTAAGCGCGTTTTAGCATCCGAAGATTCGTTTTTATTGGATTGGAGGAATGCAGCTTTATAATTTTTAAACTCTGAACACCATAGTGGGTGTCAAAATGCAGCATGCAACAAGTGAATCCAACCAGCCAATCCAAAATTACAGATTTATTTCTGTCCCACAGCGCAACATGTTTGCTGACCAGAATTTTGTATTTTTCTGTTATTCTACTACGTTTTTGGAAAAAAAAAATTATCGCTTAAGAAGCTTCACAAGACGCAAAAATTTTCGCTTATCATTATAAATAAATTTTTCCCGCAATGGGCATCTTAAAATCACCAGATTCGGCAGAAAAAATCTCCAAATTGACAACACTGTCACTATGGCAAACAAGCTCTTGAGTGGTAAAAGAGAGGTATATTTTAAAACAGTTCCGGGCTAAGTCCAGTGGAGAGCTATTGGAATCTTGTTAAAAGCGATTTGAAGAGCACAAAAAAGGCATTTAAAAGCGTGGTAGATTTTAAACAAAAATGGACTTGTTGCTTGAGCAAAGTCAGGGTTTGAGAAAAATTTTCAAACTTTCGATGTCACTCCTTATTGAGACCATGAGAATGCATCCAGACAGCCAGAGGGACGTGACTAAACTCTCTCAGATTTTGTTATGAAGCAAAAATATATCCGGAATGACAAAGTTAATGGTGATATAGTGTATAATCACTTGTGTTGTCTAGAGATGAGCGATACCGTGATTTTTTGAATAATTTCGTTCCCAGTGAAAGAGATTTTAAAATCACTGTGACAGTGATCGAAGTATTTCAAAGGAAAACAAGAATATTTTTATTAAAAGAAAGAAAAATTCAGGAAAAGAAAAGGGTTCAAAAAAGAAGACAAAGACATTGTTTTCTTTGAATATTAATATAAGAGTTCACACTGTACACCGTAGGAAACGGAATACGCCAATTTAGGCACAGCATTATCTTTAAGTAATTTTGCTGGCAAAAGATAAAGGCAAATATATGTGAAAAGGGAACAAAAGGGACAAGATCG
>PYHX02000494.1:19824903-19836631 GCA_004302925.2 Cochliomyia hominivorax
CCATTTGAATTTTATTTATTCATAATTGTAATACTTTCACTTTTAGTTTCTTTTCATGTTTTATTTTTAATTATTTATATAAAAAATAACACTAAAAATAAACAAATAAAGAAATAGAGCAAAAGTGATGCCTATAAAGAGTGAGATCGAAAAATTCTTAACATACATATATATGTCTATAAAGACGAAACCATTAAACCAACAGTTTTATTTTTTTATTTGATTGAAATTATTTTTACAATTTCCAAAAGAAATGTGGTTTTAATCACAAGCGATGGAATTTTGAACCTTTTTTTTTGGAAACCCCTTCATTAACGCTTAAACAGTCCATCTCCTTTTAAAATCTATCACACTTTTGAACACATTTTTTGTGTTCTTCGATTCACTTTTAACAAGAGCGTAATATCTCTATTGGGCTTAGCTATGGACTGTTTGAAGGACTTGTCTCTCTTTCTCCCTCTTTCTCCCTCTCTCTCCCTCTCTCTCTTACCATTCTAGGTTTTGTTTACCATAGTAACAAGATGCCAAGTCAGGCCAAAAATAAGTGGACACATTATAAAGTGCTATGAATGTTAGCAGCCTTTTTTGGTAAACATTCCTTGATGTAAATTTCGGTATTTGTAAAGCCTGTTGAAATAAATGTTTGGCTTTTTTGCAGCAACTGCAGTCAAGATTTCCAAAAATTTTGCTTCCAAAACTTTTCCTTATGTTTCGTTATCCATTATGTAGCAAGAATACTTTCTTAGAAAACTGGGCTTCAAATTCCGTGCTTTGTTTTTGTCCGAGCACTGAGCTAACTGGACTGCTATCCTACCTGGTATATAAGGAGCTCTTTTGAAAATGCTTTTTATACTTCTATCAGGTTTTCTATCAACGGAAAAGTTCTTCCGCTAACATTGGAATCAGTTTGACGGCAAAACATTTTTGTAGGACCAAACTGGAGTCTCTATTGAAAATATTTTAAAATTTCCGTACACACCTTTTCTGTTAACTCTTTTTAAGCAGATTAACTATATATCAATTTTTTCGACTTAAACATTATAACTGACATGTTTTAAAAAAGGACTTGACTGGGCTATAACTTTGTTCTACTGATCCGATACTAAATGATAATTTTTAAAACGTTAATGAAGTACATATATAACTTAATAATATGACGTAATTTCATTCTATTATATTGATTCATAATTGACTAGTTCTTCCCATGAACTTGGAGGTTGCTTCCGATATCAGTCTTTATCCTTCAATATACAGAACCGATATTGTTGGTTTTAAATAGGAAATATAACAAATACTCAGGCAAAATTTCATTGAGTCAATTATTGTGGATGAGTAGAGTGCCAACAGACAAATCATATCAGATTTTGGTTTGATGCAGGAATATATATATATACATTATGGGGTCTTAGATGATTCCCTCTTAGCATTACACATTGAATGACAAAGTAAAAATACTCTATTTACCACTTTTGGTGGTGGAGGCTATAAAAATAATAACTTTTTGGTTATATATTTTAATAAAAAACGTGTGTTAAGAATTTTTCGATCTCACTCCTTTTGAAAAAAAATTAATTATTTTTATGAGAAAAGATAAAAAAAATTGTTTAACAAATAAAAAAAATAATTTAAATGAAACCAAATCATACCCCTCAATATATAAACCGTTTTTGTACTTTAGAGGATTTCTGACGACCTGTTAATCTTATAAATTACTTCATAATTACAACTCTGTTTATGAAGCGAATCACAAGAAAGGCCCTATTTACCACTTTTAATGGTGGAGGCTATACAAATAATAACTTTTTGGTTATATATTTTAATAAAAAACGTGTGTTAAGAATTTTTCGATCTCACTCCTTTTGAAAAAAATTCATTATTTTTATGAGAAAATATAAAAAAATTGTTTAACAAATAAAGAAAATAATTTAAATGAAACCAAATCATGCCCCTGAATATATATACCATTTCTGAGCTTCAGAGGTTTATAACGGATTCCTGACGACCTGTTAACCTTATAAATTACTTCATAATTACAACTCTATTTATGAAGTGAATCACAAGAATTATTATTATTTTTTTCTGAAAATATTTTCAATGATTTCACTCTTTTCAATATCACTTGAACAGATTTCATATTCTTCAAAATGCAAATAAAATTATGGACTCACAATAATAAATTGCATTAAATAATTTAATTTCAAAAGAATTTTGTATCTTAATTGATTTCAATTTAATAATAAATTTAACATAAAAATACGATAAATAAAAACAAAAAAAGAACTTAAAAAAAAATAAACTGGCAGATAAATGATCAATATTTATGCCATAAAGTGATTTTCACTTTAAAATTCTCAGGCCAATTTTTGAATGCACTTTTCCAGACAACTGAATTAAAAGACACATGAGAACTGTAACATTTAAAAAGAAAAAGAAAATATTTTTATATAAAATAATTTTTTAATAAAAAAAATTTTTGAATTCAAAGGAAAATTATTTTTTGGTTAAGTGAAGTGAAATAATTTAAAATTTTCCAAAACGATGTTTTTGAACCATTGGAAATGGGTGTATAAAATTTGACATGATTATAGCTGAGATGCTTTGGGGCATGTAATTTGTAGAATTACATGCCCCAACCACTTCAATTTCCTTTTACACTTGATATATTTTTAGTTTTACCTCTGTTAGAATCATTATGCTTTCATTTGAAGCCCTTCAAGATCTCCATAGAGTCTAAGTTCCTTATGTCTTGTTTAGACTGCTTTGAAAAATGTTCCGCAACATGATATTACTGGAATCTTCATCCATAAAAGAGAGAAGAGCATCTTCCAGCAATTCGCTCTAAATTGTACTTTCGATTAATTTTAAATTTTCCCTTCGGTTGTCAAAACTTTCGAAATTACATTTTGACATCCGAACATCGTTTGATCTCAAATCGCTCCAATAACATAAGTTTGATTCAGGACCATCTCAATTTAGAGAAATTTACCTTTTTCCACTCTTTTGTCCATTTAATATATTTTCGTGCGAATTTTCTTTATTGCTGTTTTTTGGGCTTTTTCCATTTTATGTCTTCATCTCTTCGTAAAATATGCGAAAGTCATTTGGAGGTCACGGGATGATTTAGTTTGTTCTTTATTTGTGTGGAATTCGACTCGTTAGGGTTTGATTCTTGTTTTAAAAGATTCATCTGTCTTTTCGTTAAATTTCTATTTTTCTTGAAAGGTTTCCCAAGACCTTAAAGCTTTCTTTGAGACATTACGCACCACACTTTCGGAATATTTAATTTTACGAACAATTTCTCCATTGGAGCATCTTTGATCATGAAAAAAATATTAATTTGGATCAGAAAAGCTGAAATTCATCGATTAAATTAGAAAATTCTGTAGACAAATTGAGATATGGTTTTTTGCCTCTAAATCTTTAGTTGCATTCCTGTCAAGAAGCTTTTGAGTCTTGTATGTTTTTGAAACCTGCATAAGCTTTAACTTTTCGAACCAAACCAGATCGAGCACAGAGCGGACTGCTTTCATATCGAATGTGTTAGGAGCTCTATTCTTTTTTGGCTTTAGAAACATCATCTGGACTCTTCCTTCTGCCTGAACCAGGTTTTCTATCAACAAACAAGTTCTTCCGGTACAATTTATTTAACCTTATTTGTGGTCACTAATTTTAAACAGATTTACAATATATTGATTTGTACAATTTAATAAAAAACGTGTGTTAAGAATTTTTTAATCTCACTCTTTACCTTTATTTATAAGAAATACAAATTTATACAATTTGATTTAAACGTCTGCGTTTTTAGAAATATTCCACATAACATAGCATCAAGAACATTTATACCATCGCATGAATAAAGCAAAGAAAAAATCCGGTTTATTTTAAAAAAGTACCGTTAAGTTGTTAAAAAACTTAACGGTTCTTTTTAAAGTTAAAAAATAAAAATGAAGAAATTAATTTAATGCGTTTATGGGAATATGCATCAGTGTACGTATGATGTGAGCAGAATTTGTAGTAAAAACTAACGAATCAGAAAATCTGTATATTTGGACACCTCTGATATAGATTAATATCGAGAGATGCTCGAGATGCTCTCGAATTTTATTCCCCTTTAAAAAAAAATTGACAACAATTGATTAATGTTAACATTTTAGTTATATGAGCGATAATGTAAGATCATTTGGAACAGTTTGATTTTATAAATATTTTAGTATTTAACATGAGTCCAATTTTAATTCAATTTTATTAATTATATACCACACGATCGTTATATAATAAATAATTAAAAAAAAAAACATTATCGCTTTATGTTTTAAAATGTTTTTATCATTTTGGTATTATAATTTCTATATATTTTATTATAACCTCCACCACGACAAGTGGTATATGAACTTTGTCATTCCGTGTGTAACGCTAAGAAGAAATCATCTCCCTCTGCTATAACAATTATTGCCGCACGCTCACATCTGCAACAATTGATAGAGCTCAATGAAATTTGTCCTGACTATTTTTAAAGTCCCGTTTAAAATCAGCAAAATCGTTTCAATATATTGAAAGATATAGACCGATATCTGAAGCAATCTTTGTAATCAAGGGTAGAACTGTCATAAAATTGTCAAATCGGTTGAGTGGTAAAAAAGTTATAGCCAAAACTAATTATATGACTCATTAAGTTTTCCTTGTTATATTTAAAAGTGTGAAAGTAAGAAACATAACGTAGTTACTTCACACGCTCATTTGTAGTAGAGGGTATTGAAGATTCGGCATTGCCGCATATAAATTATTTATGAATTTTCTAATTCAAAATCTCTGTTATTTGAAATTATAACAAAATTATATGTGATAAGCAAATTATTTATTAAGTGTTTTTAATATGGGATTTTTTTATTTGTTATTCTGTCATAAATATATGAAATGTTTGTATAAACAATTATTCATATGTATGTGTACTATAAATTTGACATTGAAATTATCAAATTTACAAAGTTCTTTTAGAAATTGAATACAAAGAATTTCTATTTCTATTTTCAAAATATTTTTTTCAAAACTCGTGCAGATTTGAAATTAATATTTAAGATCTTTGACTCAAACGTTAAATTCTATTGATTTTATTACATTCTCAAACTCTTTCTAAAGATAAGTTACATAAATATTTCATTATCGTTCATTTGCTGCAAGATAGTCATAACTCAAAATTTTAATGTTTTCAAAAAAATTTTTTTGACAGATTCATATTTGAATTCATACATGAAAACGCTTATAAAAAATATTTGCAATATATATCTAACACCTCTCGATCCATAACTAGAATTACTATAATCTATGTATATAATTGACATAATCTATTTTTGCTGAAATCCTGTCGGATATTTATATGGTTTATTCACAAAAAATTTTCATTTCAAAAATTTTAAGTCTAAACTTGCGAATTTAGGGTTATGACAATCTTGCAGCAAGTCAGCGATATGTGATTATTATAGCATATCAAAAATTCGCAACCCCTATCAATAATTTCTTCTCATTCTATTTAGCTTTACTCATATGTTCACTTCTTTGAAATCAATGGAATTTGACCAAATTATTTTAAAATGAAAAATTCTATGGAAATAAATCTGAAACTTCCGATCGGTCAGTTCAACATTCATACAGTGAATACCAAGAGCTTAAGTTCTGAGCTTGAATTTTGCGAACAACCCTTCGGATTCCAAAGTTGGGTCCATTTCATATATTTAAAATGATACATGTGCCGTATATCTGAAGGACAAGGACAAGAACTCGTTATACAAACAGATTTAAAGATGAGGAATTGAAAGCTTCAATCTACAAAATTCTTTTCATACACAAACACAACTTGAACTTCTATTGGCAGTCGTGTTACAAACATAAGGTTCCATACCTTAAAAAAACACTGTGAAAAATTATAAACAAGCAAATTTTAACCCTCATAAATTGAAAGCGTAAAATGTTTTTGATCACGCTGAACGCTATCAAAAAGTCATATGTAAAGCTTGGCCAACTAGCCAAATCAGCGAAAAGCGAATATCTAGATGACAAGCAAATGTTCCTGTATTTGGTGGGATTAGAAGAGTGTTTTGTATTGTTACCCGTTGTAATCGATTCTGATGATGTTGACGACTCTTCTGCGCCATCTTCAAATCGGTACTGGCGAGCATGCGCAGGTGTTTTCAGAAGAAGAATTTGCACACTCTTTTCACGTTTGAAAGCTTAATTTCTATTTGAGCTTTCATTTTCGTAAAAAAGTTCAATATTCCTAATAATTTATCGTTGATTAGTTTACACTGATTTGATCTACTGACTTTTCTTGAAGCAATTTTTATAAGGTTGATCCTTAGGGAAATGTTTGATCCCTTCTTAAGGTTCCAAAATAATCTTAAATTTTTCTTTGAGCAAAAGAAAATCAGTGAGTATTTTTTATGAGGGATTAGCGGAAAAGTTGTTTATTTAAAAGCTTGATATGTGCTTTCTTTTAATGTTGGCTGAATGCTCTTTCCGTTAGGCCTTATGGTACAAAGGAATAAGATGATCTATTCGCCAATTACTGTTCTCGCAGTAACTATCGCTATTTTAGAAGGGACTCAGTAGAATTTGGCTGAATATAAACCGAGGAAATATTGATAAGATTAGAAATAACAATATGAACTTCAAGTAATCGTCCGGTATAGACTCAACTAAATGTTCACTTCACTGATTCAAAATTTTACCGAATGTGGGAATAAATACGCTGTCTGTAATTTTCAATTGGATTTTCTATGTGAAATTTGTTCCAAAAATGTAAAATGAATGATTCCATGGTCGGAAAATGATCAAACCTTAAAAATAGGTCAATAAGTTTACTCTCTAATCTATCAAGGACTTTTGAGGAAATATTTTAAAAGACAAAGTTCCTTAGCCTTCATTTGGATAGGCCTACTACATGGTGTCATCATATGGGACCATGAGACTTTATATTAAGTTAAAACTTAGCTTAGCAATAATGACAGCCAGTGTGGATGTATGTAATACAATTACGAGGCAGTTGGTAACACTAGTATCGATCTCATATAGAGAGTCTAATCGAGAATCATCTCAAGTGTGATTTAGAGTATCAGAAAGAAGAACATTCAATTAAATTTGCAAATATCAATTATGAAACATAATATTTGGGAAAGTATGTGAGAAGGACTTGTTAATATTCACCGATTATCCGATCCGACATGAGAAATTTCTTCATGGAATCATAATCAATACAGAATAATGACTTAAACAAATTCTCCATTTTCTAGCGTCATCATCTTCTTAATTAAAGCATAATTTCACAGAAATTGGATTTCTTAACTTTTTCCTATTTTTATACCCTCCACCACTACACGTGGTAAAGAGGGTATATTCACTTTGTCATTTCGTGTGTAACGCTAAGAAGGAATCATTAAATCTGAGTCGATTAAGCTATTTCCATCTGTTTGTCTATCAATCTGTCTGTCAGGCAAGCTCACAAATTTGGCATAAGTGTTATTGTTCTGAGAAATTTCCTATTTAAAACCAGCAAAATTGGTTAAGTATATTAAAAGATATAGAACGATATCTGAAGCAACTTCTAAATTGAAGCGAAGAACTTTTTAAAAATTGTCAATTATTAAACGACAAATTATAATGAAATTTTGCAATTATATTCAGTTTTATATACTTCATTACCACTCCAAAAATGATCAAAATCGGTTCAGTAGTAAAAAGTTATAGTCAAATATATAACAAATTTCATGATTCACTAGCAGATCAGACAAACTCCGTTTTGCCAAAAAAATGTAGAACATTGCAGACATAAGTGTTGTATACGATTTAAATAGATTATAAATTATTTAAATTTGATTTGTATGGGGCGGTACCTTCCCCCAGGTCTTATCCGTTCTACGTTTTGTCTGGTAAAATCGAGCTTTAAGAAAGTGATAAGAATCAAATTTGAGATCTCTCGTTGTTACAATTCTTTAGATATTCAATAATCAATATATGCTTTGTATGAAGGGTACCCCTCTCCCAGGTCCTACAGGAGTCTTATATAGCCTATGTTATTTACGGGTATATTAGGATCATTCTGTGAAAATTTCATCAAAATTGGTACAGTCATTTTAGAGTCTATACGTTTCAAACATACATACATACATACATACATACATACATACATACATACATACATACATACATACATACATACATACATACATACATACATACATACATACATACATACATAGATACATACATACATACATACATACATACATACATACATACATACATACATACATACATACATACATAGATACATACATACATACATACATACATACATACATACATACATACATACATACATACATATACATATATATACATATACATACTTACATACATACATACATTCATACATACATAAATACATACATACATATATACATACATACGTGTTTTTGTGTTATATAAGAAAAACGTTTATTTATATTGTAAACGTTTGTGAGTGTCAGTTTGAATGTGTATGTATGAAATATAACGAATTTACTTCACACGCCTTTGTGGTGTAGGGTATTCGTCACAGCCGAATATAGCATTCCCACTTGTTCTCTCTCACACACATAAAACAGTTTTTGCACTCTGTAACAAAGTGTTTTTAAGTCGATCTTAAGTCACCACAAATTATTTCATTTTCCATCTTCTGAAATATGAATTCCATGCAGAAACTGCAGAAAAAGAGGAGTAATAAAAATAGGCTACTAGAGGTCATCTAGCGGTTTTATATGCTAAATTAATTGTATTCAAACAAGAACAGCAAGAGATGCTTTATTTCTGCTATTTTCGCTACAATTGCTAATAAAAGCGCATTATAACTCCATTTAAAAAATAATGACAAGGAAATTAATGTGCAAAACATATTTTAAATTATAATTAATAAACTTAAATAAATGAAAGAGAAAATGTCGAAATTAAATTAAAATTTAACTTAAATAGTTTCTAATTTTGTAAAAAGTCTTATAACGACTGTCAAATTAGTTATTAAAGATTAAATTTTAAGAATCTAGATATTTTCCGTAAACATATTTGTGAATCTGAATTTAAATTGTATCTTTTTCTTTTCATTACAGATTTTTTGTTCACCATAAAATAAGAAAATGTAAGTAATTCAATGAAAATATACAGTTTGTCAAGTATTTGTTGGTTCAATGTATCGAAAATTCAAACGAATATCGTAATTTTTAGATCACTCGTCCGATTTTCATAATTTTTGCAATATTTAATACGCCTCCATCTCTGGTTTAAGTCAGTTCACCAGCTCCATTTTCATATTCCCCATTTTTAAATATCATAGATATTCTTAATTCGATTCAAGGTGGCCAATCCACTTTGAATCCCACCAACCATCAAGAATCCCATTACCTGGTAACTAATCTTTAACAAACTCTGATGAAAATTTCGGGCCATTTCCAAGAAACCAAAAATCTTTAAAATAAGTTTGTAACAAACTTACTAGCATAAGCGTGAGGCTTGCAAAATTGTTATGAAAGACTTGTTAACAATTAGTTTATAAAAAACCTTTATGATAATATTTTTAGTTAAATTATAAAAAGAGCTTAGAAGTGCAATTGTAAAATAAGCTTCATGAAAATAGTTTTTGCAACATGATTGAAATAAGCTTATTTTCGTAATATTTTTATAAGCTTAGAAGCTCAATTGAAATAATTGTTTTATTTTCGTATGTTTTGTAAATTCTTCCTCTCCCAATCCAATTAAAAATGGCGGCATCTAAAAATTAATATATTTTAAAGAATAAATAATATAATTTACGTTTAATTTCTTATGGCTTTTGATGTACTTAAGCTATGCACACTTCTTTTCCCCTGTTCCTTTCCAACATAAATTTTCCGTTAACTCATCTATTAACAACTTCCGACAGCAGTTTTTAAAGAAATTTGGAACAATTTGGAGCTGGTTTACCTGTAAATATAAATTTCAAATTTGCATTAGTGATTTTAAAATTAATCTGATTGGATCTTCACTATTTTGGGTCATTTATCATTAAACAACTTCTTATGATTTCTTACGGACAATAAATTTAATTTAATTTATTTTTTAATATTATAAATTAAACATCAAAATCGGTACTTTTTAAACAAAACACTTACAAAACTATTGCGAGCATTAATATTTTACAATCACATTTGTTAATATTGTTATTCCAACAAGTGTATAGCAAGTATTATTACAAATACTGTTGCTATAGGAAACATTTTAAAACATTATTTTAATAATTATTTACAATTTTGATTAAAATAAACCTATATAAGTATGCTTATGAAATGTTGTTGAAAATTCTTTATAATAAGTTTATTTTATAATATATTACATTTTGTTTATGGCTTGATTTGTTGCGTGGTGTCCCTGAAAATAAAACGATGCTTTCTGTGTTGATTTCTACAAGGGAAAACTTCAGTGGCCAATTAACAGTTTTGGAAACTTCTGGCGGCAAGTCAGATTTCAATTAATAAAGCGGAGGTGTAGATGAGTTTAAGTTCTGAGTTTGGACTTTGTAAAATTACCGGGAGGCGTTCATAGAAATATTTTAACAGTCTGGTTCTTAGTGACTGAAATTTAAAGATTTTCATATGAGTGAATTCTGCTATTCCTCCTCGAGTAGGTAAAGAGTGTGATCGAAAAATTCTTAACATACATGAAACTGAACTTAGAGTTTAACATTTTTTATTTGATTCAAATTAATTTTACAGTTTAGAAAAAAGTTTGAATTATAAGTGATGAAATTTTGAACCTTTTTTCGAAAATGATTCCATTAACGCCTTTAAAGTGTTTTCTCTTACTTTGTTCATGGACTACATGTTCGTTTAAAATCTTTCAAACATTTGGACACCTATTTTGTGCTCTTCAATTCTCTTAATATCTCTCCACTGGCCTTAGTTTCGGGCAGTTTGAAAGATTTGCTTTCCTTTCCTGGTACAAATACCAAATTATTATTCTTGTGCCACTCAAGGGCTTGTTTAGCATTGTAACCGAATGCCAGGTCAGGCATCGTTTCGTTATCCACGACGTAGCAAGAATATTTTTCTAGAAAACTTGACTTCAATTTTCTTTCTCCATTTTCTTCCTTCTAAATTTTAAGCAGCGTTTCTATCGGCATATTTTTGAGTCGTGTATGTTTTTAAATCTGCATTAGCTTTAACCGATTTAGGAAACATCTTTGCTATGACCACATCAAATCTCATACAAGATATATGATACAGTTCAAACGCTACAGAATTATTTCCAAAAAAAAAAAAAAATTGAGTTGGAACCACTGCATGGTGAAGGGTATTAAAATACGCAGCTTACTTCTAATTATATCATTTATGTCATTTGGAGTTTGTACCCCACAATTTCTATGTGTTAAAGGCAAATTCAACTTAATTATTTTTAATTATCACATAATAAATACTTTTATTAAAAAAAAACGCCACAATTATAAATTATACTCTTTTTCTGAAATTTCTTTAGACGTCTTATCTTGAACTATATAGTTGTTCTATATGTATATATTCCAAATAAAATTGTTGTTTTACTTAAATTATTAAGTAAAAAAATGGGTCTATTTATAATAAACAACATTTTATATTTTAATTTTTTTTAAAAAAAGGCATAAATTGAAAATATTTAATCAGAAGATAAAAGAAGTTGAAATAGCGAAGATGTT
>PYHX02000494.1:19836731-19874342 GCA_004302925.2 Cochliomyia hominivorax
AAAAATTCTGGTCCATATATGTTTGATATAGTCCATAATTTGGTCTTCGAGTAGACCATATTTAGGACTTAAAATTAACCATACTCTGGTCTATAAGTAGACAATATTTAGGTCTAAATTAAGACCTGAATAGACCATATCCTGTCTATAATATAAGACCATATCCTGGTCTATAATATAGACCATATCCTGGTCTATAATATAGACCATATTCTGGTCTATAATATAGACCATATCTGGTCTAATAAAGACCATATCCTTGGTCTAATATATAGACCATATCCTGGTCTATAATATAGACCATATCCTGGTCTATAATATAGACCATATCCTGGTCTATAATATAGACCATATCCTGGTCTATAATATAGACCATATCCTGGTCTATAATATAGACCATATACCTGGTCTATAATATAGACCATATCCTGGTCTATAATATAGACCATATCCTGGTCTATAATATAGACCATATCCTGGTCTATAATATAGACCATATCTGGTCTATAATATAGACCATATACTGGTCTATAATATAGACCATATCCTGGTCTATAATATAGACCATATCCTGGTCTATAATATAGACCATATCTGGTCTATAATATAGACCATATCCTGGTCTATAATATAGACCATATACTGGTCTATAATATAGACCATATACTGGTCTATAATATAGACCATATACTGGTCTATAATATAGACCATATACTGGTCTATAATATAGACCATATCCTGGTCTATAATATAGACCATATCCTGGTCTATAATATAGACCATATCCTGGTCTATAATATAGACCATATCCTGGTCTATAATATAGACCATACCTGGTCTATAATATAGACCATATACTGGTCTATAATATAGACCATATACTGGTCTATAATATAGACCATATACTGGTCTATAATATAGACCACCTGGTCTATAATATAGACCATATACTGGTCTATAATATAGACCATATCCTGGTCTATAATATAGACCATATCCTGGTCTATAATATAGACCATATCTGGTCTATAATATAGACCATATCCTGGTCTATAATATAGACATATCCTGGTCTATAATATAGACCATATCCTGGTCTATAATATAGACCATCCTGGTCTATAACATACCATATTCAGGTCTACCAATCTTCTTCCATTATTAAAATAAATGTCTCATATAATCGATAACGTTATAACCCAGTTCATACGACAGTTTGGTAATGAATCTTTATACATCATTTTCGTATCCTTTCCTCAAATATTTTTTAGATTAAATTAAGGACTCAATTTAATTAATAAAATTAATGTCACTGTAAATAAATCTCCTCACATCCAGTTTGAAACTCATAAATCTCCCATTCTTCTCCCGCTGTGTAACCATATCTAACAAATCTTAATCCAGGAATTACATGCTACACAACATGAGCCTAAATATGGACCGTACTTATTCCCCTCCCTCAAAAAATAAAACATAAATGTGTTTTAAAAGTATCAATTTTACCCATTCAACACAGCATGGAGACTTAACATCTTTCCAGGATTTGACATTAACGCATGTTTTATTGGTTCATAAAAAAACAACAGAACCCAACAGCGGCCATTATAAATTTTACCCAAATAAAACTGGTTATGCTTCAATAGCAACAAACAACAAGTCAAGGACAATAAAAGGAATTTAAAAAAAGGGGAACAAATGAAAAGGGTTTATATTTTAGCACAATCGCACATCGCTCACAGTTTGGTCACATAAAACAGCCATTGGTTTTATTATTGTCCCTCAATATTAGCGCATGTTGTGTAATAATGGCTTTGAAATACAACCCTTTTGTTAGTCGCTGCATGCAAACAAAAGGGGTAACTTTAGGGACATTTGTTTGTTCGGCCCCCTGTCGATTCAATGAATAATAAAAGTCAATGTGGTAAATCGAACACATTTAAATGGAGTTTTATAATGTGTAGATGTGTTATCCTTTTATTTTATCCTTTATTGTGTTTTAAAGAATATTTATTACAGTTTTTCAGGCAGAAATAATTGTTTTTAGCGAAAAAAAACTTTAAAAATTTATTTTAAAAATCAACTGCTGATTTTGTTGACAATTTTTTGTAATTTTTTAAAAATTTATTTTATAAATATTTCTTGTAATTGGTCCTTTCATTCAATTACAATTTTATTTGGTTCTATTAATTCAAGTTTATTTTTCTAGAGGTTTAACTTGGAAATCTCCTTAAAACAGCACTTTCATATATAATTTCGTTAAATCTGACTGGGTTTCATTGAAATAAATTCATTTAATGTGAATTTAAGTTAGAGTTTTTACAACCCCATTATTAGGATTTACTGGACATACTTTATGTTGTTTTGAAATCGTTTTTGGTGGTTAAATTCGTATATAGTGTTTTTATTAAAGAAATAAAATTTGTTTAATTTCTCTTTAGTAGCTGATAAAAAAGATTTAAAGACATATAGTAAGTAACACTTAACTGAAAATGGATTAATGAAATTAATGTTCAGACAAAATGAGCTTACCCAAATTTTTCATATTTCTCCAAAACAAAAATCAGATGTGATATAAGTAATACAGTTTATATGAAAACCATGTTCTGGTCTACGATTTTAGACATATTCTCGCCTGTAACATTCACCAAATTCTGGTTGATCATATAAAACATATATGCTAATCTATCATACAGATCATACTCTGGTCGATCATATATACCATATTCTGGTCGAATATATAGACCATTATCTGGTCTATAATGTTGACCATATTCTGGTCTATAATGCAGGCCATATTCTGGTTTTAAATATATAACCTGTTCTGATCTAAATTTTTTATCAGAATATGATTAAATTTTATATTAAAACATGGTCTATATTATACACCGTATTCTAATTAAATTATACATATTCTGGGATATAATATAAATTATATTTAGGTTCATATTATAGATAAAAATACATCATCTACTGGTCTATAATCTAGACCATATTCAATTTACCCCGTACGGACACTGTTCTAGTGTAAATTGAACACCATAATATGATTACAATTGCACACTAAAATATGATCCATATTATATATCGTATTCTAGCATAATAATAGGTCCATATAGAACAAAATATGTTCTAATTATACATCACATTCTGATCTATAATTTAGACAATATTCTGGTGTACAATATAGATCAGAACATGGTCTATATAAAGTCCAGAATATGGTCCAATTAAACACGAAATTCTGTTCTATAATATGGCCATATTTACAATTTAGACTATATTCTGGATTATAGACCATAGAGACCAAATTTTGGTCTATAGCAGAGATCATATTTTGTTCTGTAATAGAGACTTTATTAGATTATTTTTGGCCAATAAAATAAACCATATTTGGGATATAGAATATATTTTTGTATTTAATATAGATTATGTTTGATCCAAAAACTATAACATATTTGGTCCACACAATTTGGGCTAGAATTATGGTGTATAATATAGTCTATATTCTGGTCATTTTTAAAGCTGTTATTTTGGTTTATAATGAAACTAATAACAATTTGTGTCCCACAGTTTGGGTATCTCTGTACATTTTAATTATTTTATGCCAAAAATACTGTCAACCAAAACTAAATACTGTTCGCATTTCTTAGTTATTAAGAAGATTTTAGTAAGATTCAACTAAATTTGGATTAGTTAACAAATGAGATATAAAAATACCGCACAACATTGAAAATTTCTCACTTTTATGTTTTAAGACAGGAAAAAGAAGAAAAACTCCTAAACAAAAGTCTTTTGCAAAATAAAGCAGGTCATCAAATAAGTCATTGTTAAAAAAAGGAGGAAATATAAAAAAAAAACGTTTTACTCTCATTTCATTTCTTTTAATTTTCACTCCCTTTTTCCTTAAGGTTTCTTCCTTTGGCAGTTACACCTTAATCACTTTGTTAGTAGGTGGAAGGATTAAAAAGTATTATGTCCTTCTTTTTTTGTTGTAGTACGATTACCAACAAACCTGACATATTGAGTTTAAATTTTAAAGAAATAAATTTCTTTGATCATCTTGCGACATTGATTTTTCTATTACACTCAAATGTTCTGTGATCTGGATTCCTTTTTGGGATTTACTTGTTTGTGTGTGTCCGAAAGGATTTATTTGTTATTTTGAAAATTTGTGTAACTAGTTCACATGTGGTTTTCAATTACACTTTATTTTGTAAGATTTTTCGAATTCTTTTTTTTGAAGACTTAAGCTTCCGTGTAGGTATTTTTCTTTTTAATGAAAATAAATTGTTATTTTCCGCTAAAGGAACTAAATTTGGGATTGCTGGTAGGAATGTTTGAAATTCAAGTTGTTTTTGTATTAATCTTAGATTTAACCTTAATCTTAGGTTTAGTTTATAGTTTATTTGATGTTTAACCGCAAAAGAATTGGAAGGTTTTATAGAGTTGTTTTGGAGATCACAAACAGAGGATGAAAGTATGTATTAGTGAAATATTTAGTTAAAGGCTTTATTGAATATTTTAAAAAACTTTCAGAATCGAACTGGTTGTGTTCTTCAATATTCCAAAATAGAACTGTGTGTCAATCAATTTCCATTATTTCATTAATCATAGTTCCCATACAGCTCGTATTACTGCTACTTGTAACACCTAAATGTTGTAAATGAAACTCCTTTCGAAATTTTCATATTTCTAAGAAAAACTGAAGAAGACATTTAAAAATATTTGATGACTTTTTTGACACAATAATAAATAAATAAATAAAAATTGTGTCCTTTTTCATACAGCAATTTCCCCTTAAACCGTCAATAATTCCCACGGATTTTTCATATCGAGATAAAACTAAAACAACAAGTTGTTTTCATATCATTAATATTTTTTCTTTTTTTAATTTTGCTGGAGCACATCCTGTCACAACTACACACTAAATAAACTCGCACACATGCATATGCACAAGAAAGTGCATAAATTTCAAAATACCCTCTCTCCCTTTAACTTTAACCTTTCACGCTTAATATCTGCTTTAGTCCTTTGTTATCTTTTCTTAATTTAAAGATCATCATTTAGCACTTTAATGACTCCCAAGTGACAGACAGTTAGCTATTTTAGTTAAATACTTTTTCTTAACAAGTAGTTCCCATCATTGAGCTAAACCACTGTATTTGATTAAAGGAACTGAAATTTTAGTTTTATTTTTTTAAAATTTGTCAAAATATGGAATTTAATATGTAAATAATGTTTCCGGTTTACAAAGGATAATTTGAAAAATGGATTTTTTCTTAAAGGTAGAAAAAGATTAATGATAAATTTAAAATTAATTCAAGTTTGACATAAATTAATTTTAATATTAATTTTAAATTAATCTATAATTAAACTCATTGTGTCTTGCGTTCCGTAGGAATGTATGAAGTCTGGTTTAGATTAGATTTCAAGCAAAAGTTTAAAACCCTTCAAATTATTATTTGGTATCTGAGCAAAAGCTAGAAAGACTCAAAATATGTTTTAAGAAATAAAACCAATATTCTTACTTTAATATTTATATTAGAGGCTCTAGCAGTTCTATTTTACGAGGAAAATCGACTTTTATACAATTTCGAAAAAGTGATAATCGATTAAGCCCTTTAAGCTCTAGCGGCTCTAGTTAAGGAAAAAATCGACTTAAATTTTTTTTTTCAATTTCGAAAAAGTGATTATGGATTGAGGCCCTTAAGGCTCTAGCGGCTCCAATGTACAAAAGAAATCGTGTTTTACTTTTTTTAAATTTCGAACATGTGATTATTTTGGCCCTTTACGTTCTAGCGGCTCTAGTTTACGAGGAAAATCGAATTTTATAAAATGTTTAATATTTCAAGAAGTGATCAAAGATTGAGCCCCTTATGTCTAGTTTTCGGCTTTAGTTTTCGAGAAAAATCGAAAAAGTGATAATGAATTGAGGCTCTTTATGCTCTAACAGCTCTAGTTAAGGAGAAAATTCGACTTTTATAAACTTTTTTAAAATTTTGAAAAGGTGATTATGGATTGAATACTACTTTTATTCAATTTAAATTAAAATTTTAAATTTGTTGTGAAATAATTTGTATATATTAGAACCTCTCGATAATAATTTATAAAATTCCTTTAAATTAATTTTTTACTACAATTTCAAGGGAGAAAATTCCAAAAAAAACTGAAACATAATTTAACATTTATGCAATTATGATTTTTGCTTCATAGATAAAAAATGTTATAACAACATTTTTTTTTTAATTTCTTGTTTCAAATTTACTACTAAAAAGTAAAAGTAAAAATTATTGTTATATAATTTTGTAAATCATTATCGGGAGATTTTTATATGTAAAAATTTTAATGTAAAAACGCTTAATTTTTAACTGAACGGAAAAATTTAGTCAATCTCGAATTAACTATATCTTTAATGATGATTTTTCTTTAAGTTCTTTTTTTGTGTCTACTAAAAACAAAGAATTAAAAAATTCCCATTTTTCAATAAAGAAATGCCCAAAATACCAATCTGTATATAACGTTGCTCAGTGTATAAAAATCGATTTTTTTGAATATATTTTTTTTTAACTTTTGAACTGGTAGAGAAGTATTTAATACCACACGATTAGAACTGAAGTGTTTACGAGATGATAGTTAATAGTGCAGATGCCTACGTAATATGGTGCGTAGTAGGCGACTTTCCAAATTTGGAATCCTTGGGTATGTTAATTTTTTTTCTAAATATGAATTGAGACAAAAGAAGAACTATAGTCCATGTAAATCTTTTTAAAAAATCTTACATATATAGATTATCTCTCATATTATCGAAATCGAAATAAAATTTAACCCACTTTTACCCTCTTTTATCTTGTTCTTTTGAGTTAGCGGTATCCTTGGAAACGTAAGGCTTGAGGATTAAGTCAAATGTCATTTGATGTCAAATATTTATGAAAAACTTAAAAATTCAAATTTTTGGTTCTATATGAACTTGTCCTCGAATCATTATAAGAGCCACCCGGCATAAAATAAGTTTTGGGTATTTTCTAGAGTTTCTCCACGGAAAATGTTGCTGAGATTTTTCTGGAAATTTTATTAATGTAAATCCCGGGATATTTTGTTCGGATATTTTTAAAAAGTAATTTTGGAGTTAAAATTACTTTGCGAAATGAATTATAGTACAAGAATATAACCCCAAAAAAGTGAGGTTATGTTATCTATCTCCAATATAAGAACCTTTTTCGGGGTAAAAATATTTACCTGCACTTCTCCCAAAACTATTTTAATTTTGATATCTTCTGCGGTTCAAACGTTACAGAATTATTTCCATAAAAGTCGTTTCAAAACCACTGTGTGTCACTATTACTCATCTTTAACTCACATAAATATAAATTTAATTAATTTTAAAAATATTTTCCTTAATTCATATTAAAATTATTCCAAAAATAAGTAGACAAAATATTATTTTTTAATTAAAAACATTTCAAAATTTAACCTCAACACGAGCTAACGAATTTAAGTCAAAACCTAATCAATTTCAATATTATTTTTAATTAAAAACATTACCGTTCTTTTTTTTTTTTTTGAAAATCTCTGTCGAAGTTAATTAAAAAATTCAAAAATGTATAAGAAAAAAATGGGAGTCAACCAGCAATATATCATAGGAAATGCATCACACACACACGCACTTGGTTAAATTTTAAATCAGGAAAAAGTATTGGAATTTATAAACCCGAGCAAAGGTAATGAATAGCATTCATTTTCCCCCCCTTCAAAGATTTTGTTTTGATGGCATTAAACAGGAAATTACATAAAAATTATGGAACACAATATGATAAACATATGTAGATTTCTAAGAAACCATAAGGATAATAAAGGATAAATAATAAAAAAATTAAAAAAGACAAAAACAAATAAAGAAGACACAGTAAATTTTAAGTGACAGTTTTTTTTATTTAGTTTTTTTAAAAACGAGTGATATTGGGCGGGGTAAATGTAACAGATCATAAAATAAAAAAAAAACTACACAAGTGTTCTTCCAGTAGCTGCAGCTTAGGAATTTCGAAAAAAGAAAAGGATATTTTTTTGTAAGAAAGAAATGAAGTTTGTATTTTAATGATCTATTTTTTTAGAAGAAAAAAATATTCGTTTGACATAAACATGTGTCTTAATTGATAAAATGTCCTGTTTGTTTTTAGGGCAAATGACAGATAACAAAATACGTTATTAAATTTAAAATTTAAAATATGTAAAATATGTTTTCATAAAGGTGGATCAATATTGTAGTTAAAAAAATTCCTAGAGATTGAAAATTATTTTTTTATATTTTATAGAAATTAATGCCCCTACACCACCCACAGCACAGTGTGGCTAAAATAATTTTTTAAGGTTGCAGTTTATTATTGTGAAACTAACATTAATGTGAAATTTATGCTTTTAAAATGATTTTTTTTGGGGAATTAAATGCGAGGTACCGGCCCTCGTATAATTTTGCACATCGTCTATTGTTTATATTTTTCTTAATTTGACCAATTATTATTGCAATACTCTCACTTTACTATTTGTGAGATTTATACTCTTCAAAGTGATATTTTGAAAAGGGCTTGTATGGAACCTATGAGAAGAAATGGGCAAAACCTCGTATAATCTAGTTTATATTTAGCACTTGTATGTGTGAAAGTTACCTGGAATATTAGAACAATTTAAATAGGCTTCAACCTTGTGCCATAATAATTATATATACCGAATTGCATCAAGATATCTCCAATTAGAGTTTTCACAAAGTTTTTAAAGACAGCAAGCCGCACGGACAGACGGAATAGAATTGACTTAGAAAGTGATTCTGTGACGAACTGAATACTAAAGGCGAGTGTAACATTATATTTTCTGTATGTTACCAACATCAGCACAAACGCATAATTAAATATTTATTTCAACTTGAATATCTCTGAAACTATACGAAATAACCTGCAGATGCCAGAAACATTTTTTAAAGATATTTACACTTTTACTTTTGTCTCAATTCATATATTAATTTTAGGCTAAAATCAACATACCCGAGGTGGCCAACATTGAAGGATCACCGATTACGACCCTGTAAACCATGTGAAATATCATTAAGATGTCTTTAACGGTTAAAAAGTTACAGAATTATTTTCAAAAAATTCGATTTGGATACACTGTGTGTGGAGAGTGTTTTAGATTCAGCTCTGCCAAATATGTAAAAGAGTGAGATAGAAAAAATCTTAATGCACGTTTTTCATTAAAATTGTTATTTGATTTTTATGATCTCAATAAAATGAGTGACCAGAAAGCAGTGCGAGCCAAAATTACTAAATATTTTCAACAAAACTCAACTTGTTCATATAAAAAGTTGGCCAAGCATTCAAAGGTCTGCCGTAAAACTGGTAAAATAAATGGTTTACATGACGCTTTTAAGCCCAAAAAAATTGAAAGCATTTTAAAAAGAGCTCCCAACATATCCGATAAGAAGGTAACCAGGTGCTTAGACAATTTGGTACGAAATATCATATATCATATAGATAATGCAGGTTTAAAAACCTAAAACCCTTAAAGAGCTCCTGAAAGTTCCTTCTAAAGTCTCAGTAATTGAAGTCAAGTTTTCTAAAAAAATATTATTGCTGTATAATGGGTGACAAAAGATATGTTCGGGCAAATATTTTTCAACTTTATGGACAAAGAAATTATGTTGCTGATGTTCAGAAGAATGTTGAAAAAAGTTTAGGACCTAAAAGCAATCAAAATTTCCCAAAGAGTTTTTTGTATGACAAGCAATATGTAAATGCGACAAAAGAAACCAATGGACTCTATAAAAGCCGAAATTTAAATCAAGAAATATTTACAAAAGAGGCTGCTTCCATTCATTAGACTTCAAAATGTGTCCATTTATTATTGGCCTGACTTGACATCTTGTCACAATTGTAATCAAGCCCTTGAGTGGTATAAGAACAATAATGTGACATTTCAAAACAGCCCGGAGCAAAGGCCAGTGGAGAGCTATTGGAATCTGGTTAAAAACACGGAGATGTAACAAAGTTTCTACAAATTCCTTTAAAATCGTTATAATGTGAACGCGTTAACGGAAGGTTTTCCGAAAATGTTCATCACTGCCGATTAAAACTATATTTTTGTAAATTGTAATAATAATTTCAATCAAATAAAAAAATAAACTGTAAATTTAGTGGTTTCTTTTTTATTAACATATATGTTTGTAAAGAATTTTTCGATCTCACTCCTTACTAGTTTTAAATTCAAAAAGTTCAATTATAATAACTAAAAATATTTTATTATCCGTTTTAAAAACTTGAAATTCTTTCCTTAAATTCCTTCTCAAATCCCTTAAGGATTTTCTTCCTTTCTGTTAAAACAAATATCCTTTTAAAACTGTTAATTGTAACGCCATAAATATTTTTTTAACAAATTTTTATGATATTTCCTTTTATAAAAAAAATCATTTCACTATATTTCTAACCAATCTTGAACTCTTGACCTGTTTTCTTGTAAAAATCTCAAAAATAACAAAACATGCGACAGATGCAGTCGTATGTCTTCTTGAAAGAACTCTAATTTAATATACAGGAATCCTTTTTTAAAATTTATAGTCTTCTAAATTTGACACATTAACGGTGAGCAGAGATTACAAACATCCTTTAACTTCATGTATTTTTTAAGAATAAAAAAAAACAAAGTACTTTTTTTTTCAAAAAACATTTTGTAATTATGCCCCCAAAGTGTATTTTAAAAATGTATCTGTTTGTCATTAGAATATAAATATAAAATTCCATGTGTGTGTGTGTGTGTGTGTGCGTTTTTTAAAAATTCATTACAATTTCTTAAACATACATAAAATTACAATTACAACATGGAAAAAAATTTAAATTAATAGAATTTAAAAATTGAGATTTTTTTAGTTTAATTTGTCGTTGACTTCCTGTCATCTGCTGGTGGAGTTATAATATTTTTTTAGTTACGGAGAGGGGAAGAGGACTAAATGGTAAAATTTAATAACGCACGTGTGTTTTTTAAAGGTTGTAACTAACAATTGGAATACTTACTTAAACATATAGTTCAAGATCCTTCTCACTTTTTCGTTAACCACGATGCTTAGTGGTTCCAAAACGCATTTTCCACAAACAATTCTTTTATTTAGGATCAACCAATTGTTTTTTAATGAAATTTCATTTGGACTTATTTAAGGTTTTATGAAATTGATTTCTTAGTGGCTCCAGGTGTTGGATACCTTTACTAAAGTAAAAGTTAGGTTATACAGTGTAAAGAATAAGTCGAGGTACAATAATTTGAGTAAATAATTTTAAGTGAAATAAATTTAAATTTTATTTAGTAATTTATTTTTAATATATAATAAAGTAAAAATAAATATTAATTATTTCAGCAGAATAAAATTAAAAGAGATCTACTCTATATTTTTGCACTGCAAAAGTGTTGGTACCACCATAAATCTAGTACTAAGTATAAGTACTACATTTATTGATTTTTGTTTAAAATTTGCTGGTTACTCATTCATTTTTACAAATTATCTCACAAATGTTCAATAGGATTCATATCTGGAATTTCAGGAGGTGTGTTAAGCATTTGAGAAATATTGCATGCAAGAATTAATAACGAATAATTCCTTTGGTTGAATTCTTAAAAATATTCAAATAGACTGTCTTGTACAAGTTTACTTAATTGATTGCAAATTACACCATTTGCCGACAAACACCACTACACCATTATACCGCCACCTCCACATTTTATTGTTTTACGGGTGTTCTTTGGTTTAATCGCTTCCTTTTTGTTCTCCACACTAAATTACATCTGTAAAAGCCAAAAATGTTTCATTTTTATTTCCCCTTAAAAAAATACTTTAATCCAAAAGTCCATAATTAAAAATTATTATTTCTCTTACCCCTACAACTCCGTTAATGCAGCCCCAATGGGGTCTGAACAGCCGAAGTTATAATGCCACATTTCTCTTCTGCCATTGTGAGTTTTATTAAACGCAAAACGTTAATTTAGTACCTTAATGCCTTAAGCATAAAACTCATCCACTGTAAGTGACTTAAATAGTTACAACAACCTTCTACATACTGCCATCGTATAGTCCTTCACTTGAAGAGACTTGTAGTTTGTAGGTGCAAAATTTTCATGCTTAACAGCCTTCGGTTTAAATACTGCCTTTTTTAAGCCATAATTTAGGCACACACGTTCTTTCAAGACCGATAGAAATATTCTAATTTAATTAATTCTAATAACATCGATAGCCTACCGGATATATTCCCTCAATGTCTGTTGCTTTAAAGGATCCGAAAGTAAAGACTTTTCCAGATCAATGTTTTGGTGACCATCATCCGTATGTTTACTAAAAGTTCATTCTGAGAAATGCGTTCCTTGTTTGCTACTCAAGCGAAAAAGATAATTTAGAACTCAAGTTCATTAATTTCTATAACTCTCAAATTATGAAAATGGTCTAAAAAACAGCTATTGTGACCTGGCATTTAGCATAGATCATAGACCTACCTTCCGTTCCTTGGAAAATTATTGACTTTCATACAAGCTGCCATTCGTATCAACATCAACAACTTCGAAACACCCGAATCAATCACGATAATTTTTTCAATGTAGAGCACTATTCAGAGATCTTTCGAATGTCTTAGATTTACAGGATACTTTTTGGAATTATCTATAAACTTAGCTGTCCTAATGTGACTCCAAACGTTCTATCAAATCAATCTTCCCCAACCCAATCAAAAAATCCTTTTCTTATAGACATTTCTCTGTTTACAATTTTCATTACATTTTGATCGATTCTATTGATTTTCCTTTCCTTTATTTAGTAACAGAATCAAAAGGAGCCTTGTCCCTTTTTTTTGGTAAAAACAGCAGGATATTGCAACTATTTTTAGGTATTTTTATACCCTCCACCACCACAAGTGGTGAGGGTATATTAAGTTTGTCATTCTGTATGTAACGCCAAGAAGGAATCATCTCAGACCCAACAATGTATATATATTATTGCATCAAATCAAAAACTGAGTCGATTTAGCTATGTCCGTCTGTCCGTCTGTCCGTCTGTCCGTCTGTCCGTCTGTCCGTCTGTCCGTCTGTCCGTCTGTCTGTCTGTTGGAAACATTCTCACGCCTAGAATAATTGACCGAATTCAATAAAACTTGGCCACATTGTTTGTTATTGTCCTAAGCAGTTTGCTATTTAAAACCAGCTATATCGGTTTATAAGCAAGGAAGTTATAGACCGATATCTGAAACAACCTCAAAATTTCAAAAATGAACTCTTCTAATTTCTTCTAAAAATGTAATTGGACTTAAACAAAAAATTAATTTTAGCATACAATTACACGTACTTCATCATCGTGCCAAAAATTATCAAAATCTGATTAACCGGAAAAAAGTTATAGGCTATAATATGCAAAATTTTGATACACCCCAAACTCTTTGTGTCATATGGACCGCAATTTTTAAGATAATTTACTGAAATTTGTCACAACTAATTTTTAAACCATTCTTAATATATGTTATAAATTTTATTAACATTGGTCCATATTTTGATATAGCTCCCATATAACGCCATTTCCCGGAATATGATTTATAGCTCATAAAACTCTTAAATTGCAACCAATTCTATTGAAATTTGGCACAAATAATTGCTTAACTATTTTAAATATATACTATAAATTTTATTCACATGGGTCCGTATTTTGATATAGCTCCCATATAAGGCCCCTTCCCGGAATGTGATTTATAGCTCATAAAACTCTTAAATTTGAACCAATTCTTTTGAAATTTGGCACAACTAATTTCCTAGCTATTTTAAATATATGTTATAAATTATATTAAGATGGGTCCATATTTTGATATAGCTCCCATATAAGGACTTTCCCGGAATATGATTTATAGCTTATAAAACTTTTAAATTTGAACTAATTCTTTTGAAATGTGGCACAATTATTGTTTCAACTATTTTAAATATATATTGTGAATTTTATTAATATGGATCCATATTTTGATATAGCTCCCATATAAGGCCCCTTCCCGGAATTTGATTTATAGCTCATAAAACTCTTAAATTGGAACCAATTCTATTGAAATTTGGCACAAATAATTTTTTAACCATTTTAAATATATACTATAAATTTTGTTCACATGGGTCCGTATTTTGATATAGCTCCCATATAAGGCCCCTTCCCGGAATGTGATTTAAAGCTCATAAAACTCTTTAATTTAAACCAATTCTTTTGAAATTTGGCACAATTAATCTCTTAATTATTTTAAATATATACTATAAATTTTATTCATATGGGTCCGTATTTTGATATGGCTCCCATATAAGGCCCCTTCCCGGAATGTGATTTATAGCTCATAAAACTCTTAAATTTGAACCAATTCTTTTGAAATTTGGCACAATTATTTTTTTAACTATTTTAAATATATGTTATAAATTATATTAAGATGGGTCCATATTTTGATATAGCTCCCATATAAGGACTTTCCCGGAATATGATTTATAGCTTATAAAACTTTTAAATTTGAACTAATTCTTTTGAAATGTGGCACAATTATTGTTTCAACTATTTTAAATATATATTGTGAATTTTATTAATATGGATCCATATTTTGATATAGCTCCCATATAAGGCCCCTTCCCGGAATTTGATTTATAGCTCATAAAACTCTTAAATTGGAACCAATTCTATTGAAATTTGGCACAAATAATTTTTTAACCATTTTAAATATATACTATAAATTTTATTCACATGGGTCCGTATTTTGATATAGCTCCCATATAAGGCCCCTTCCCGGAATGTGATTTATAGCTCATAAAACTCTTTAATTTGAACCAATTCTTTTGAAATTTGGCACAATTAATCTCTTAATTATTTTAAATATATACTATAAATTTTATTTACATGGGTCCATATTTTGATATAGCTCCCATATAAGGCCCCTTCCCGGAATTTGATTTATAGCTCATAAAACTCTTAAATTGGAACCAATTCTATTGAAATTTGGCACAAATAATTTTTTAACCATTTTAAATATATACTATAAATTTTATTCACATGGATCCATATTTTGATATAGCTCCCATATAAGGCCCCTTCCCGGAATTTGATTTATAGCTTATAAAACTCTTAAATTTGAACCAATTCTTTTGAAATTTGGCACAATTAATCTCTTAATTATTTTAAATATATACTATAAATTTTATTTACATGGGTCCATATTTTGATATAGCTCCCATATAAGGCCTCTTCCCGGAATATGATTTATAGCTTATAAAACTCTTAAATTTGAACCAATTCTATTGAAATTTGGCACAACTAATTTTCTAGCTTTTTTAAATATATGTTGTAAACTTTATTAAAATGGGTCCATATTTTGATATAGCTCCCATATAAGGCCCCTTCCCGGAATATGATTTACAGCTTATAATACTTTTAGATTTGAACCAATTCTATTGTATTGTGGGTCCATATTATGATATAGCTCCATTATAACGCCCCTTCCCGAGTAAATAAAGACCAATTCTACTGAAAGTCGACACAATTATTTTGCTAACTGTTTTGAAGATATTATATTAATTTGCCCTGTATCGGTCCAAATTTTCCTATAGCTCCCTTATAACGGGATTTTCCGGAAAACGGATTAGAGTTTATAAAACATTTAAATAAAGATTAATTCCATTAAAATTTAGCACAATGATTTTTCTAACTATAATAAAAGTATATTATAAATATGAACAATCTTGGTCCAAACTTCGGGAAGGGGTCTTATATGGGAGCTACATATAAAACCCCTTCCCGGAAAATAGTTTTGAGCTTATAACAAGCATATTTTTTGTTTTTATACGCTCCACAGTACAAGTGGTAGAGAGAGAATATTAACTTTGTCATTTTGTGTGTAACGCTAAGAATGAATTATTTCAGACCCCATAATGTATATATTCTTGCATCAAGTCAAAATCTCAATCGATTTTCGTCAATCTCTTTGTCTGCTCACATCCGCAAAAATTAACAGAGCTCAATGAAAATTGGTAGAAAAAAGGCAGTTAGTTGAAAAATTTTATAGCTTAAATTGTAACTAATTTTATGACTAATTAAGTATTTCTGTGTTATATACATTTGTGAGTATATGTGTGTCTATGGAACCTAACGTATTAACTTTACACGAATTTGTGGTGGAGGGTATTTAAGATTCGGCATAGCCGAATATAGCATTCTTACTTGTTTAACACTTAAATTGTTGTTGCATAATTTATGACTTTTCTTACACCAGTTACTTGTTTTTATTCCTTTTTCTAAGGATTCCATTATTATCTGTTATCCTTTTGTTAACAAATCGAATAATAAATGTGTATTTGCCTTTCCCACACATCAATGTCATATTGACTCATGGACTGTCTTATGGTCTATCTATTTATTGTCCCTTTGTTACCCTTTCATTTTTTATGTCCTCAATATTCGATTGCACAATGATCGATACTGATCACAAAATGATTATTGTTTATCTTCTCCTCGTTTTTGTTGAACATTGCGTGTGTTCGTCTCGTAGAAATCATTTCTGGAGAATTTTATCTACAGACAGACATAAGGTACTGTTAGTTTTGTGTTTTCTTTTTTTAACATTATCCTTTCGATTTTTCTTTAGAGTTACAATAGAGGACAATAGTGCATATTTCCAAATAAATTATGGCAAGTGATAAATGTTTTTTTGTGGACCATTAAATTTAATATATAAATAATAATATTGACAATGGATATGATTTCTCTAGTTTTATTTATAGAGATTTTCCAAGAAATTTGAGTTAAACAAAGGACATTTCAAAAAATTGTACGATAGATTTTAGGAAAACAACTTAAATCCAAAAATTTAAAATTGCAAAAATGGTCCGTTTTGTTAAACATTCAGTAAAGCTTTGTAACTTTAAGGCGTTTAGGTCCGATATTTCATACGCAATCAATTTCTTCAAAAAGTAATAGAAAAATGGATTCTAAATCTATTTAAGAGACTTAAACGATTTCGGAGATTTTTTCTAAGTAAAATTACCCACAGTTATTATTCCAGTCCCTGTTCCAGTCCCAGTGTTCTTTCGTTTTCAACAAAACTATTAGCGCACGATTGAATCATGACTACGCTCCGTGGCTTCCAATTAGATCACTGTTTACCGCCAGTACTGGGCCATTGCTCCCTGTACTGTAACTTTATTTACTTTTTGGTTGTTATCTTTACTCTTTGGTTTTAGATGAACTTCCCAGATCCAGTTTTGCTTTTGAGGAATATTGATACAGTTGATAAAATGAACAATAATATTATGGGTCAACCCAGATAAGAGGAAAAAATCCTGGATATTTAAAATTTGATAAAAAGTGACCTTAGCAGGATGATGGGCATCTTTAGTGGACATTTCATCCAACATCCTAATCTATTAGGTGCCCCAATAACATTGTAGGGAAGCCATCGAAACATTACATATGCTACAACCCAAAGGTTCCAAACTTTTACAAGGGATACATATACCAAAATAATGGCCGTGGCTCATCATACCCTAATAACTGAAACTTGATTCCTTACATAGCGAATAAAGAAGAAGAATAAAGTATTCTAAATTTTTAGCCTCTATATGGCTTGAACAATTGATTAAGCAAAAAGGGTGTTTGCAGTTGGAGGCATTTTTTATCAAATATTCGTGGAAAACGTGATTCATTAGAGCAACCGAAAAGAGGATGTTAACTTTCTTCTTCTCAGCCAAATCGCCAACAATATCAACGTTTTTCGTAAAACGAGCGAGAATAAGATATTTTCAGATTTCCATTGATAACCGCGTGTAGGAGAAATCGAAGGAAAGTAATAGCGATTGTCCAAACGAACCTCACGATATGTATTGATAACTCTTGAAATTATCAAAAGACATCAGATCTTTATTTAATTGGTCTTTATAAGCGTGTTCGGTGAGATGTTCTATTTTTGGACACGAGAATAATTCTGGCGAGCAAGTACATTCAAACCACATTTACAGAAATTTGAGCACAGCTTTCCCAATTTTGGCCACATTTGGTTGATTATCCTGACCAAGAATAAAGAAAGATTTGAATTGAGAATCTCGGTATTGTAAAATTTAACGAAACCTGCAATAAAAAGATATCAAATTAACGTATTTGTTTTGGATTACTGAACCGATATATTGAAAATTGACAAAGGCTGTATAAAATGTAGGACGAATAGTATTATGGGGAGAGGTAGACTTGATAACTCACTTATATCAAAAGTGCACAATCGAGAATGCTTTTCGCAAATGGTGATTTTTATTAAATTTATCACCAAAATTTGTTTGATTTTAAGGAGCAAATTATATAGATCGTTAGCTTTTACTCGGCGAACTTTGTTGCTCAAAAATTCTTCTCCGTTATCGATTCAAAAAAAATCCTTGGGAAAAAAATTGGGATGAAATATTTACAATTAACATTTTATGTTAATTGTGAATGTTTATGTAATTTATGTAATTGTGAATGTTTGTATGTGGGGTATTTTTCCTCTGATTCTACCGAATTTTTTATGGTTTATGTTGCTTTCGGATATATGAGGATCATTCTGTGAAAATGTCGGTCCAATCGAATATAGGAAGACTTAGGCCATTTACAAATTAAATTTTCATTGTTGCTTTTTTCTAGAACTATAAAAGTTTAGTTTAATGTATAATAGGGAGGGATTAAGACAATTTTTAAGGAACAGCTTAAGTACTATCTTAAATAGTCCAGGACCCAGATTTTGAAATATCAATTTAGCAAAGTCAAATTCTTTGTTTTCTTCTTCTCCAAAAATGAAAAAGTTTTTCTTAAATTCAACTCAAAATAAATTTCAATGAAAAACAATTATCCTTTCCATTTTTTATCCTTACACGTTCCAGGAAACTCATAATTGCTATAAATACAAACGATCAAACACTTGCTTTGTGGCATCTTACACCCGCTCCTTTAATAACTTACAATTGCAACTGCAAACAGCAAAAAAAGGAACTAAACAATTAGTTAAACCCACGTAACTCCTTTTTTTACTTCTTTACAATTTATTTTTTATTTTTTACTTTAATTGCAATTTATGGTCTTGAGTTTGAGTACATTTCTATAAAAGTGTATCTTTAACAAATCAAACATCTTTTACCGCATTAATTACACGTTATCAAATGTGTGGCATGCGTGTTAATACTTGCAACCTGCTGTTGCTGCTGTTGTTGCTCATCAAAACCAAAAGGTTTTACGAAATAAAAAAAAAAAACTCTTGTATCATTTATTTATTTAAACGTGTGTTTTTCTTTCAATGAAAGGATAATCAGGCACTTGAAAAAAAGGAGAACAAGAAAAACTAATATTTTTGCAGTACAAGCGTTTCTAATTTAATTACAGGTTTCAGGCCAGAGATTAAGGAACATCTTTTAAGTTGGTCCACAAACCTTTATCATTTAATATCATTGAAATAATAAACATTTTGTGGGCGTTTACAGGACTTTAGCAAGGTCACTGTTAAAAAAAGGTTAAGTGGTTTTCTTGGTAGGATATTTTAGAAAAAAAATGATTGCAATTAAAAAAGTACATACAAATATTTAAACCCAAAAAAGGATAATAATTGCAGAATTTTGTTTTCTATCTTTTCACCTGTTCCAATTCATAGTAATCTTTTGTGGATGCTTTAAGACGCAAATATTTGAATGAGAATTCCAAGTCGTACAAGAATTGTTTCCGCAACTTTGGACAAAAGTGGTATTGTTGATGATCAGTTCAAACATAATTTGAAAATCTGGTTTCTAACATGTCAAATGAACAGTGTGTGTTTCCACAAATATGGTTATGCTATAGCCATATTATGGTCACCCATTATGGTGACCATAGCGTGAAGGTTCCCAGCTGGTCATTTTCGCAACTTTCTAGTCAAATAATTTATGTTGGAATCAATTGTTACAAAGGGCTCATTAAATACCGAATATTACATCAAGGAAAGGCACTTATTTTTGGCCTGACTTGCCACCCTGTCATTATGGTAGAAAAAGAATAATGTGGTATTTAGAGCAAGAGAGGCAAATCCTCTAAACTGTCCGGAGCTGAGGCCAGTGGAAAGATATTAGACTCTTGTTAAAAGAGAATTGAAGAGCACAAAAATGTGCCCAAAAGTGTGGTAAATGTTTAATGGAGATGAACTACCTATTCCAGCAAAGTGATAGAAAATACAAATGGTTTCCGAAAAAGGTTCAAACTACCAAAAATTTTTTTCTTGGAAATTTTTAAAATTTCAATCAAATAAAAAAATTAATCTGTAAGTTAAATGGTTTCGTTTTTATTAAAATATATGTATGTTAAGAATATTTCGATCTCACTTCTTATTAAAAATGAATATTTAGGAATCTGTTATCAGTTCGACACCACTTTAGCAATAATCTTGTTTAAATTTATGTTGATATCTCGAAAGGTTCTACAATAATTCCAAAAAGTCTGAAAAACTTTCAAATGAAATAAATTTAAATATATCCAGATCCTTATTTAGTGAATAAGAATCTGACCCTAATACCCCCCAAAAAAAACAAAACTATTTAATTCTCTTCCCTTTAGATTTTCATATAAAATATTTTCTAAAAATATTTCTTTTCTCTTTTTAAATCAAAGAAAACAGCTAAAGCTTAACAAGGCATCAAATATCAAGTCTGCCTACCTAGAAAAAAGGGTATCCTAGCAACCTCTTGAGTTACACATAACAGTAAATAAATGCCTCATTTTTTACTTTTTTTTTCTCCCAAAAAAGGAAAACCTTTTGAAAAACACGCTTAAGGATAATTGAAATTGAAATGTAATAAATTGTAGTAAAATATGAACAAAATGAAGTGGAATACACAGAGAAAAAAGTCAATGTAAAATTAACTAAAACAAAAATAATTTAACTTTTTTTTAGTTATGAATTTGCTTCATAGACAAAAAATGGTTATTTAACATTGTTTCACCTAAACTTTTTGAGATTATTATTGAATTCAATTTAAACTTAATGAAAAAAAGTTATTCTACCTTAAATCAACTATGTTCAACGTTGATTTTGCTTCATGTTTTTTTTGCGTGTATTTTATTCCTTTTTTTGGGGGGACCTGTATTGTAGTAGTGGGCTTAAGGATAATACTTGTTTGTTTGTACGTTTGTACGTTTGTTCATTCATCTATTGTTGTTTTGTAAATTTTAAACAGGATGATTACAACAAGTGCAAAATTTTGATAAGTTTTCTTTTATTTTAGGAAAAAAATTTAGAGAAAAAATATAGAATGGACAACAACAGAAAGAACAAAAGATATTTTATTTGTTGACGTTTCTTAAATAACAAAAAAAATTGGTTGTTACGCGAGGAAATATTTAAGCAGAACTTTAAAGGTATTTTGGGTGAAATGTGAATTTGTAAAAATCCATATGATTTTTTTTTGAAGAGAGATCTGCCAGCGCTCACTTCTTTTCCCTATTAATAGTTAAAACTTGGCCAGCCACCGGAACTTACGGACGGACATCATTAAATCGACTCTAAAAGAGTGTTTCTAGAAATTAGTTACAATTGGTGACCAATTGAGAAGGGTCACCATGTTGTTGTAAAAGTTTTTTGTCAATTCAGATTTTTTAGTGTAAAACAAATCTATATAGGAATATTATCATGATCCCGTTTCTCTAATATTGGCCTAAAAATACGGAAACAAAATAAACTGCTTATAGAACTATCGGGAAAGGTTCCTAATCTACTTTTGAGAAATAATTCATGAACCATTAGCAATATCTTAAGAGAATTTTACATCGTTAGAACTGAGGTGTTTTTTAATTGGTTTAAAGGAGTATTTAAATCTATTTATTAAGGGGGCATGGTCGGCTACTTTTCAAAGTTGGCCACCTTAAATTCGTTGATGAATTGTGAGAAAAGAAATTTTGTATTTAGACAGTTCTTCGTAGAGATATTTAAGTCGACCTATTTTTGTTCTTGTTTCTTTAACGTTTTTTTTTTGTTTCCATTATTTCTCATGTATCCCATACTACCCGCCTTAAAAAATATCATTTTGAAAAGCTTAAATCTCACACATACGTTGATAAAAATTTGGTCAAATAAGAAATTGTACTTGCACCATAATATACTGCACTCTTAAGCACAAATTAGAAAATATTTTAATGAAATTTCACCTGGCTGTAGCTGAGGTATTTTCGAGTTGATTTTGAAATGTACAGATTCCTATCTTGTCACGGGCATAGTCAGGGACCCTTCAAATTTAGCGACCTCGGGTATATTGATCATCCAAATTCCAAATTGAGACAAAAAAATGTTTGCAAATCATCATAAAAATATTTTTACAATGTAGGTTATCTCGTATAGTTTCAGAGATATTTTTTGGTCGTTTTTTCAGTTAGTGGCCCTAATGTAGGTCCTAATATTTTTTAAAAATATGCACCAGATTTTCTATAGAATTCAAAAAATATGAGTGCTTCTAAAAGTTATATAAAAGTGACCACATATACATCCCGTAATTAAGGATACCGATATAGATCGGCCTATTTGGTAGGACAAGTAAAACCTAATACAAGTTAAAAAACATACAAGTTTAAGAAAATTCCTTAGAGGAACGTTGATAAATATTTAGAGACCAGATTTTTCGCAACTTCCTGATCAAAAATTTTATATTGCTGATACTCGAGAGAATAATGAAATATAGGAGCCAAAAACATTCAAAATTTCCCAAAGAAATCTTGCTTTATCAAGCAATATCCAGTTGCGACAAAAGAAGCTTCATAATGTGTTCACCAATTTTTGGCCTTTGAATGATACAAGAACAATATTGTGGTATTTGTACTAATAAATGTATATACTCCAAACTGTCTGAAGCTAAGGCCAATGAAGAGATATTGGACTCATGTTAACAATAATACTGTTATAAGAAGTTTATATCTTGGCGGATAATCCAACCTTAACTAGACTTCCTCTAACCAAATTTAGTTAATTTCTATTCAAATATATTTTTGGGTAAATTTTCAAATAATCATATATTAGAAGGTTAAGTTGGGAAGGCCACCCACTAGTCCCCTAAACAGCTGGTGATCTATAGTTCATAATATGAACTCAAATATAAATCAACTGTTACCAAGTTAAATTTTAATAAAAAATAGTTAACTGTTGAAAAGTTAAAGAAAATGGAATAGAAACTGCTGATCTTAAAAAAAGTTCGAGTTCTAATCTGTAAAATAATACCAGCTCTATATATACATAATTCGACCGATTATTTACAGGTATTTCGTAAAATTATTCCTTTAATTCTCTGATTTCAGATGTTGTTTTTTTAGAAATATGTGTAGGGTTTTTAACAAAAGTACACACATGAATATTGTCATTTATCCACATGTCAGTTAATATATGATATGTACTTGTATCCATCCCCCTCTCCCCTTCCTTCACAATGGCCATATATCTCGTTTCTCAGCATCAATAGATTTTTTTCATCATCATTTTCGTACATCAGAACATCATAAAAATTCTTAAAATTCTTTTATTTTTTGTCAATTACCTCAAATTTACACATTTTTTCTGCTTAAAAGACATACCGACCTGAACACCCCCCACCCCCCACAAAGATGTATGAGAGGAGTTGCAAAAGATATTTACTGATATTTTTGAAACTTAATGAAAATAATAAAAAAATGTTTTTCTTGATTAAAAAACATGTTAACATGATTTAACTTGTTAACATTGAACATTTTGAAAATTAAATAAAAAATCCGAAAAAAGAACAGGACATGTGAGAAGGATAATTAGGTGGGCAAATTTCCTTTTAAAATTTTGAAAAAGGCAGCTTGAGATTTTGCAAAAAAAGCAAGTAAGAATGCTTTTTTCGGCTATTCCGAATTTTCAATAACCTTCACCACCAATTCGTTAGGTTCTGTAGATATACATATACACACATATACATTCAAAAACGTATACGTATTAATGTATACAAACGTCATAAATTTAGTTATATTTTTGTCTATAACTTTTTTCCAACTTAACCGATTTTGATAAATTTTGGATTGGTAATGAAGTTCACATAACTTAATATTATAACAAAATATCATTCCAATTTAGTGACTTATAATGCACAATTTAATGGAAGTTCATCGCATTAACTTAGAATTGTAATTGCATTAGATATCGGTCTATATTTTTTGAATATACTGAACCGATTTTGCTGGTTTTCAATAGGTAACTTTTCAGGACTATAATGGGTACTTAAGCCAAATTTCATTGGGTCCTGTCAATTTATGTGGATGTGAGCATGCCAACAACAGAGAGACAAAAGGACAAACAAACAGACAGACGGACATAGCTAATTCTACGGAGATTTTAATTTGATGCACGAATATATATGTACATTATTTGATCTGAGATGATACCTTCTTAGCGTTACACATGGAATGACAAAGTTAAGATACCCCCATCACCACTTGTAGTGGTGTAGAATATAAAAAATATATTTAAACTTTTAATTTTTGGTCAATCCAATTTTAAACATCTGTTTAGCTAAACGCGTGGTCACTTTTGATTCCTTAAGAAATCCTTTCATTATTAAATGATTATAAACTATAATTTATGTAGCATTTTAAATTCATTATTACTTCATGCAGGCATAACGAAATTTAACTCATTCTTCAATTTTTTTTTAGAACTGTAATAAAAATCCTTTTATCTTCCTTTATTTCTTTAACTCTTCAGAGATCTTTTGTAGATCTTTTTAAGGGCGTAAAATATTACACTTTTTCTGAATAGATCAACGATTATTATATTCTTTTCTTTTACTCTTCTTCTTTGGTATTAACATTCTAACCAGCCCATACGTCATCGCTTATAAGCATAACGAATCAACTACCCGCAGTCAAGGCCTCTGTATTTAATCAAAACCATTTAAACATTTCAAAATCGTTAACCATATGTTGGTTGGTTGTTCCTTAAGGAGTTCTTTTTATCCACTTGTTATAGTTAAAATACTTGAAATAAATTATCTCCATATGAAAACCATAAATCTATTTAAAATCATCTAAAGATTTTTTAGGTTCTTATCTCTTTTTATCAAACCCCTTTTCTTTATTCCACTTTGGAAAGAGATTTTAAATTCGATTTTCAATATTGTTACAATGTGTTATAATTGCTGTTCAAAAGAACCCAAAATGATATATTTTCAGAAAGTAAGTGAAAAAAATATATTCTTAAGATTAAAGTTCTTTCCACAAGACTGCATAATGTAGAGGGTAAACATTCACGCACTTAGAGAAAAAGCAGAATTTCCAATTCTGACAACGATAGTTATATCATTGAACCCCTTTCGCTATATTTAAAAAAATCATAGGTTTTAAATTCGCCATATGTGGAACTGCTAATAATTCATAGCGATACACAAAGTAGAGTGTTTCAAGTGCAAAGTGAAATGGAAATCGATAACTTCTGAATGGCTTGTTCGACTTCAATGAAATGCTGCATAGTGATAGCAAAGGTGTAGGCAGGTTATAGTTTTGCGTTCTTGGTTTTTGTTAACCTGGTTTTTGTTAAGATGTTCCAAAGGGTCCCAATGTTTGACACCTCTGTGCAGAAAAAACTTTAAAGTAATCCAGATTCCTTATATATGTATCGATTTTACATAGATGTGTATAAATTCTGCTAGTAAAGACCTCCAAAAAATGTACTTTTTGACTGACCTTTTCGAGATTTTTATGATATAGAGAGTCCAAATTTTAACCGATTTTTAAGTATATGAAAATCTCAATTTTTCGCCGAGTTTTAGCCTAAAAATTATCTTTATACCCTACACCACCACAGGTGGTTGGGGTATAATGCGTTTATGTTTAAGTTTGTAACGCACAGAAAAAATAATGCAACAACCACTTTTAAGTATACCGATCGACTTAAAATCACTTTCTGAGACGATTTAACGATGTCCATCCGTCCGTCTGGCTGGCTGGTTGTCCATCTAAACCTTGTGAACAAAATTTAGGTCGCAATTTTAGAGGTATCTTAATGAAACTTGACACGTGTCAATATTTTGGTCCAAGAACAATTCATATTGAAATTGATGGTGATAAGTCCATTATTTCACCTTGCCCCCATAAAAAATGTTCCTTCCGAATTAGTGTTTTTAAGGTATTAAATGTCCTGAATATATAATAAGCTAAATTATACGAGGATCGGTCCATAATTTCCCATAGATCCCATACTACCCGGCTTAAAAATATCATTTTGAAGAGGTTAAATCTCACACATACGTTGATAAAAATTTGGTCAAATTAAGATAAATATAAGCAAAAATTGATGTACAAAATTTTGCGATGGTCGATTTATAATTTCCTCTAGCTCCCGTATTATTCCCCACAGAAAATATATTTTTACCATAATTAAGCACAAATTAAAATATACTTTAATAGAATTTCACCTGGCTAGAGCTAAGATATTTTTCGAGTTGATTTTGAATTGTACAGATTCCTATCTTGTCAGGGGCATAGTCAGGGACCCTCCAATTTTAGCGACCTCGGGTATGTTGATCGTCAAAATTTCATTTATGAATTGAGTCTAAAAAATGTTTGCAAATCGCTATAAAAATATTTTTACAATGTCGGTTATCTCGTATAGTTTCAGAGATATTTAAGTCGAAAAGATACAATTGTTTTCTTTGTTCTAAATCTTATATTTTGTTTATGGTTTTATCAAGAAGTGAGAGTGTCTTAAATTAATTAGGATGAATTTGGGGAAAAGATCTGTCCACAAGCCTTATCCAAAGTAGGTCAAAAACTAATATATATTTTGATAAGTTCTCAAATCTCAGAGCTGGAATCAGCTTTAACTTATTCTTAATATATAGCTGAGGTAAAAACCTAAAAAGTATTATCTGCCGGACGGTCTGTAATTTAACTAATTTTAGTAAAAAAGTCAAAATCTTAAACATGATTTACACAGATTAAGACACTGGATAATTCCGAATGGAAAAGCTGGAATCTCTAAATTATGGACATGTTCATATACATCATTTAGAAAATTCAAATAAATTTAAATGAACATTTTAAGTTCTTCATAAGTTTTTGACATTAAATGACATTTTAACTACTTTTTCTTAAAAATTTAAAATCTTCAAGTTCTGAAGTTTAATTTTCAAGTTCTGAATTTTCATAGATACCAAACTCTTGTGTAAGAAGTTTAAAAAGGGCTTCCTCTAGTCAAAGTAATAAAGTTATAGTCAACCTAAACCGACATAACAAATAGTTATAAATAGTACTCACGAAATATTATGAAACGGCCCTCGTATAAATTTTCGCAATTCTTCATTACGAGTTTTAGATCTTAATAAGATTTCTGTGAGATTTATGCGTAATAAAAAGTTTATGGGAGTAAAATTTGGGATAAAAGACTTATTTGTGTAAAATTTCGTTAAAATCGTTTTGTATTATGGGCCAGAACTCCCATTTCGTGGAGACATTTGTATGGGGATCATATGGCCAATCATAATCAATTTCAATAGGCATAGTTCCGGGTAAAAACAATACTGCTGCAAATTACGACTCAATTTAATCGACTATTTTTTCTGTTCGTTTCAAGTTGCGACGATCTTCGACTCAAAAAGTGATTGCTAATTGATCGGTTCATTTAAAGGTGGATGTGAATGATGTTGAGACTTATTTTCAAAAGATTCTAAAGGATATGAAAGCTTAAAATAAACAACAAAAATTTTGATCAACAAAGTAAACTTTTCCTGCAGCAAATGATCATTATGATCTCTAAATATTCATTAACTTTATTAATGATCAAAACATATGCCAAACAGAAACTATAAAGTCCAAATTTATAACATCAATAAAAACAATAGAAACAAATTTTTGTTGCATTAAAAAAATTTTTAATATCCTGCTGGGATAACACACATCATCCAAAAGATTCTGTATTTCAGAGTCTATTTATTATCGTTTATGTTCTTGTTTCCCTGATGCCATGACCATTGGTCGTTATTTGTATGACAAACAAAATCTATGTATATGTATGTATGTGTGTGTATGTATGTCTGTGTGTATGTATGTATGTATGTATGTATGTATGTATGTATGTATGTATGTATGTATGTATGTATGTATGTATGTATGTATGTAAGTATTTTTATAATAGTAATTTTTATAATTTTACATTTATTTTACGCATAAATAAAAACAGGACTTCGACTATAGAAGTTACCCTTTTTGGTTGATTATTTTTATACCCTCCACCACCACAAGTGGTGAGGGTATATTAAGTTTGTCATTCTGTATGTAACGCCAAGAAGGAATCATCTCAGACCCAACAATGTATATATATTATTGCATCAAATCAAAAACTGAGTCGATTTAGCTATGTCCGTCTGTCCGTCTGTCCGTCTGTCCGTCTGTCCGTCTGTCCGTCTGTCCGTCTGTCCGTCTGTCTGTCTGTTGGAAACATTCTCACGCCTAGAATAATTGACCGAATTCAATAAAACTTGGCCACATTGTTTGTTATTGTCCTAAGCAGTTTGCTATTTAAAACCAGCTATATCGGTTTATAAGCAAGGAAGTTATAGACCGATATCTGAAACAACCTCAAAATTTCAAAAATGAACTCTTCTAATTTCTTCTAAAAATGTAATTGGACTTAAACAAAAAATTAATTTTAGCATACAATTACACGTACTTCATCATCGTGCCAAAAATTATCAAAATCTGATTAACCGGAAAAAAGTTATAGGCTATAATATGCAAAATTTTGATACACCCCAAACTCTTTGTGTCATATGGACCGCAATTTTTAAGATAATTTACTGAAATTTGTCACAACTAATTTTTAAACCATTCTTAATATATGTTATAAATTTTATTAACATTGGTCCATATTTTGATATAGCTCCCATATAACGCCATTTCCCGGAATATGATTTATAGCTCATAAAACTCTTAAATTGCAACCAATTCTATTGAAATTTGGCACAAATAATTGCTTAACTATTTTAAATATATACTATAAATTTTATTCACATGGGTCCGTATTTTGATATAGCTCCCATATAAGGCCCCTTCCCGGAATGTGATTTATAGCTCATAAAACTCTTAAATTTGAACCAATTCTTTTGAAATTTGGCACAACTAATTTCCTAGCTATTTTAAATATATGTTATAAATTATATTAAGATGGGTCCATATTTTGATATAGCTCCCATATAAGGACTTTCCCGGAATATGATTTATAGCTTATAAAACTTTTAAATTTGAACTAATTCTTTTGAAATGTGGCACAATTATTGTTTCAACTATTTTAAATATATATTGTGAATTTTATTAATATGGATCCATATTTTGATATAGCTCCCATATAAGGCCCCTTCCCGGAATTTGATTTATAGCTCATAAAACTCTTAAATTGGAACCAATTCTATTGAAATTTGGCACAAATAATTTTTTAACCATTTTAAATATATACTATAAATTTTGTTCACATGGGTCCGTATTTTGATATAGCTCCCATATAAGGCCCCTTCCCGGAATGTGATTTAAAGCTCATAAAACTCTTTAATTTAAACCAATTCTTTTGAAATTTGGCACAATTAATCTCTTAATTATTTTAAATATATACTATAAATTTTATTCATATGGGTCCGTATTTTGATATGGCTCCCATATAAGGCCCCTTCCCGGAATGTGATTTATAGCTCATAAAACTCTTAAATTTGAACCAATTCTTTTGAAATTTGGCACAATTATTTTTTTAACTATTTTAAATATATGTTATAAATTATATTAAGATGGGTCCATATTTTGATATAGCTCCCATATAAGGACTTTCCCGGAATATGATTTATAGCTTATAAAACTTTTAAATTTGAACTAATTCTTTTGAAATGTGGCACAATTATTGTTTCAACTATTTTAAATATATATTGTGAATTTTATTAATATGGATCCATATTTTGATATAGCTCCCATATAAGGCCCCTTCCCGGAATTTGATTTATAGCTCATAAAACTCTTAAATTGGAACCAATTCTATTGAAATTTGGCACAAATAATTTTTTAACCATTTTAAATATATACTATAAATTTTATTCACATGGGTCCGTATTTTGATATAGCTCCCATATAAGGCCCCTTCCCGGAATGTGATTTATAGCTCATAAAACTCTTTAATTTGAACCAATTCTTTTGAAATTTGGCACAATTAATCTCTTAATTATTTTAAATATATACTATAAATTTTATTTACATGGGTCCATATTTTGATATAGCTCCCATATAAGGCCCCTTCCCGGAATTTGATTTATAGCTCATAAAACTCTTAAATTGGAACCAATTCTATTGAAATTTGGCACAAATAATTTTTTAACCATTTTAAATATATACTATAAATTTTATTCACATGGATCCATATTTTGATATAGCTCCCATATAAGGCCCCTTCCCGGAATTTGATTTATAGCTTATAAAACTCTTAAATTTGAACCAATTCTTTTGAAATTTGGCACAATTAATCTCTTAATTATTTTAAATATATACTATAAATTTTATTTACATGGGTCCATATTTTGATATAGCTCCCATATAAGGCCTCTTCCCGGAATATGATTTATAGCTTATAAAACTCTTAAATTTGAACCAATTCTATTGAAATTTGGCACAACTAATTTTCTAGCTTTTTTAAATATATGTTGTAAACTTTATTAAAATGGGTCCATATTTTGATATAGCTCCCATATAAGGCCCCTTCCCGGAATATGATTTACAGCTTATAATACTTTTAGATTTGAACCAATTCTATTGTATTGTGGGTCCATATTATGATATAGCTCCATTATAACGCCCCTTCCCGAGTAAATAAAGACCAATTCTACTGAAAGTCGACACAATTATTTTGCTAACTGTTTTGAAGATATTATATTAATTTGCCCTGTATCGGTCCAAATTTTCCTATAGCTCCCTTATAACGGGATTTTCCGGAAAACGGATTAGAGTTTATAAAACATTTAAATAAAGATTAATTCCATTAAAATTTAGCACAATGATTTTTCTAACTATAATAAAAGTATATTATAAATATGAACAATCTTGGTCCAAACTTCGGGAAGGGGTCTTATATGGGAGCTACATATAAAACCCCTTCCCGGAAAATAGTTTTGAGCTTATAACAAGCATATTTTTTGTTTTTATACGCTCCACAGTACAAGTGGTAGAGAGAGAATATTAACTTTGTCATTTTGTGTGTAACGCTAAGAATGAATTATTTCAGACCCCATAATGTATATATTCTTGCATCAAGTCAAAATCTCAATCGATTTTCGTCAATCTCTTTGTCTGCTCACATCCGCAAAAATTAACAGAGCTCAATGAAAATTGGTAGAAAAAAGGCAGTTAGTTGAAAAATTTTATAGCTTAAATTGTAACTAATTTTATGACTAATTAAGTATTTCTGTGTTATATACATTTGTGAGTATATGTGTGTCTATGGAACCTAACGTATTAACTTTACACGAATTTGTGGTGGAGGGTATTTAAGATTCGGCATAGCCGAATATAGCATTCTTACTTGTTTTTTTTATTTTTTTCCTAGATTTTTAGCAAAATAAGGGGTAGTTCTGCATTAGATCATGTTACACAAATAACAATAAACTGAAAATGGAAATAATAAAAACCAAAAACAAAAAAAAACTAAAAACTATTTTGAAGATGGTAGATGGACACTGGTCATCATTAATTTTATCAATAGAATTTACGAAAAGTAAAAAACAAAAAAAAAAAAAAAACATCAGAATGAAACAGGAAAAAGGGGTGCAATATTTCAAATGGCTTTTTGTCTGTTCAATTTCCAGTGAAATTACATTAAATTATAGTGAATTTTAGTTCTTTGGTTTCATTTTAAGGGTTGTAAATTATCCTTTTAGTTGCGAAAGGGTGTGGGAGAGTATTTTTATATAATCAGATCTTCACAATATAAATGAAAGGATTGTTAGTGGGTGTTCTAAGTTATTGTGTAATATTACACAGTGGACAAATTCGAATTTTTGTACCCTACACCACCATGAATGGTTGGGGTATAATGTATTTGTGCTTAAGTTTGTAGCGCACAGAAAAAAATATTGTTACCACCACTTTTAAGTAAACCGTTCGACTCAGAATTACTTTCTGAGTAGATTTAACGATCTCCGTCTGGCTGGTTGTCCATGTAAACCTTATGAACAAAATGCAGGTCGTAACTTTTGAGATACCTCAATGAAACTTGTCATGTTTCATTATATTGGCCCAAATTGGCGATAATATGTCCAATTTTAGAAAACTATAGCACCACCACTTTGAAGTATACTGTTTGATTTAGAATTTCTTTCTGAGTCGATGTCCGTCCATCTGGCTGTCCATGTAAACCTTGTGAACAAAATGCAGGTCGTAATTTTTGATAAACCTTGATGATTGGCTCAAGGATGATGCTTAATGAAATTTGTGCAGATGGATCCATTATTTCATACATCCCCACATACAAATCTTCCTCCCGGATTGGAGTTTTTAGGTTAAAAAAAAATCCTGATTATTTGGTCCAAACAAATCTAATAATATTCTAAAATGATGTACCAAATTGTACGAGGATCGGTCTATTAAAATAACACTTCTAAAATGATGTACCAAATTGTACGAGGATCGGTCTATTAAAATAACACTTTGTAGGGCTTAAATCTCACATAAATGCAAGTATTTTAGCAATAATTGGTCAAATTGTGATAAATGTAAGCAAAACTTAATGTACGAAATTTTATGAGGGTCGGTATATAATTTCATCTAGCTGCCGTATTATCCCCCTAGAACAAGTCCTTTTAAAGCGCACAAATCATACATTTATATTAGTACCAAAATATATTGCACTCTTAAGCATAAATTGGAAAATATATTTACACGAGAGTCGATCATTAATTTGATAGCTGCCATTAATAAACAATAATGTGATGTATTATATTTCGTTTTTGAAATAAAAGTTTTATTAGTCTTTTCTTGAAACAATCTCGCAATTCTGAAAAATGCTTACGAAATTTTCAAAAAGTTTTTTTTCTGTTGTTTTTGCTATATATCTCTAACAGACATCGGGACACAAAAAATATCTATGATCAAACATTTAAGAACACATCCAACAATACAACAAATATACGTTTTTCTTAATTTCTGCTTTGCGGTATGAGAAATTAAGCCGGAAATTGGAAGGTTGTGAAAAAATTGGTAGAATTCGGAAAACGTTGGTTCTCCGAAAATTTTGGGTTTAAAACTTTTCTTGCATTAAACTAGAGCCTCTAAAGTGGTCTTACAGAAGTATATAAATACGGTAAAGGTTATTTGAGGAAAAATTTTTATAATTCAAAGAGAATGTAACTACTTTTGTGGCAAATAAATCGGCAGTTATAGAATATTAACATTAAAGGTTTTGGTTCCATTGAAGATATTTTTTTTTACATTTTATCGTAAATTTTTCGTCAATAGTTCTTCATAAAATAAAAGATATTTAAGAAACTAAACTTTTTAAAAGAAGATGTAGTTTACTACACACTGGTGTATAAAAATATGTATATTTACCATTCCATGTGTCGAAATCTATAATGCAAAGGTTGCCACTCCTTATAAATATATCTAATGTAGTTTAATTTTTCACAATAATGTAATTTTCTTGTATAAATTAAGAACTCTACTTAGTAAAGTCATCAACCCATACATAATGAATCATCAAAGCCAAAACCATCTACGAGGGTCCATTTAGGCACAATTTTTGTATTTAATTTGTTGCGCTTGTTTATACTTTTATTTTTGCTGGCAATACTTACTTAACTATTCAAGCTAGACACAATTGCTGTTGGCAATGCTGTCGTCTATGTTTTAGTAAATACATCAATATTACCCTGACTTATCTACTGACCGCAAGGTAACGATTGGCGCTAAGTGAAAAAATATGTGGAGATATTATAGTATTACCTATTGCGAACCATCTGGTTTGTCTTTTACAATTTTCATTAATGACACAATGACACACAAAAAAAATTACATCTGGCAATACTCTTAAATTTGTCAATAAAGAACAGAGCAAAATATATATTACAAAACTGCAGCATAACAGTTAATAAATATTTTTAAGGAAATTAAAAAAAAAAATCATAAAAAAATGAGCGATTTCTATACAAAATAATTGGCATTTTTAAGAATTTGTTTAAATTTACTTTGATTCATTAAAAATTACATTTTATTTCTTACTTAGTTTACGCCGCATGACAGATTGTCTGTGCCGCCGTCGCATACACCTAAAACCGCCTCCGTTGGCTACATATCTCTTTGCATGTCAGTTTGAAAGAAAATTTGTTGCCGGAATTATTTACACGAATTTTACAGAATTTTTCTTTGCGTAATTATTTGTTAAAATTTCCTTAATTTATCTTCCAATTGTAATTGCGGTGTAGAGGAATGTCTAGTTTTCGTAAACGTGTAGTGCGACGACCAGTACCGGGTACCCGAACTAGTCCACAGACCGGTCAAGTGATAACATCAAGTGGAAATCCCTCATTGGATGTCATATTGGGTAAATAATTTTAATTAATGCACACTTTGCTGCAAAACTCTAAAATGAAATATGAATTGCATTGTGCCATTTCGTCGTACACCACATAAAGAAATGAAATGAGTGGATAAAAGGGGGAGGTGGCACACAAAGTATTAAGAATAATTGTAAAACAGAACAACAACACAACAAACAATTAAAAACCCAATACAAATTTACAGACATTTTTAAAAATTTCATTTCATTTTAATCATGTCTTTGTTTTTTTTCTGTATTTTTATTAACAGGTGGAGGTTTACCTATAGGCTCAATATGTCTCATAGAAGAAGATAAATTTGTAACCTATTCCAAGGTTTTGGCTAAATATTTTATGGCTGAAGGTGTTTTATCCAAACAATCTGTATTCTTGGGCTCTTTGGATGACATTCCCAGGGAATTGATAAGAAATTGCCACAACATTGCACCGCCAATGTGGAGGAAGAAAATCCTGAAACCGATAAAAATGGTTTACGTATAGCTTGGCGTTATAATGATTTGCCCATGGTTAATTCGGAACAAACTACCGAGAAAATTGGGCATAATTTTAATTTAATGGAATTTATGGATCCCAAACAATTAGAAATCGCCCATACCATAATATGGTCTGATGATCCCTCGGACAATGACATTGTGGTCAATCAGGATGAAGACGAAGATGGTTGGGATCTCAAAGATCCGGGCAATGATTTCGATAATGAAAATGATCCCACCTATGTTATGGATTCGAGTAAAGAAATTGAATTGGAAAATTCCAAAAATAATGCTACACCAAATCCTGCCTTATGTTTGGACGACAAACAGGAAGCAGTTGAAGATAAAAATGTTACCGTTTCGGCGGAGACATCGGCTACATCATCTTTGCCTACACCACCATCTCCATTGTGTAAACAACCCACAGAAACTCAATTATTTACTAATACTAAATATTTCCGTTTACTCAAGGAGATACATAATCTTTTGAGTGATGATAAATTTCATTCGGGTGGATTTTTAGTGAAACGCAGTTTATGTCGTATTTGCATTACTTCATTGGGTTCACCTCAGTGGTATGATGACAATTTTGGTGAAGATTTATTAAGATTTTTAACAATTTTACGAGCTGCAATACGTTCATCTGTTTCGGTGTGTTTTATAACGATGCCAATGCATTTGGTGGCTAAATATGTAAGTAAATATTTTATTTATTTTTAATTTATCTTTCTCTTTTAAATAAGTATTTCATTGGACGTAATTTTGGAATTGGAATCACACTAAATCGAACTAATAGTACCAATATTTAAAATGTATAATATTAATGCTGAACGATTTCGATTTCATTTAAAATAAATCGATTTTTACGAACTCAGACAAAACGCTTAGGAGATGAAAAGTATTAGGCCATGTAGGGCGCAGTGTCGTAGACTACATTCAAAACAAATAAAACTAATTTTCTAAGATTAAATAGGAAAAAATAAAAAATGCAGCATTTTTTGTGAACATTCCTTGATGTAAATTTTGGTATTTATGGAACCTAATTGTAACAAATGATTACCTTATTTTGCCGCAACTGCATATTGGTTGTCATACCAAGTAATTTTGACTGCTTTCTCCTATACTTTTCTTCAATAACAACATAAAGTGTTTGACCAAGAAGTTGCGAAAAATCTACCAGAACATACGTTTGTCATCCATTATGCAGCAATAATATATTTTTAAGAAAACTTGACTTCAATTTCCATGCTCTGTTTTACCACTAAATTTTTAGCAGCGTTACAACAGGGATATTTTGGGCTTTGTATGTTTTTAAACCTGCATTAGTTTTAACTTTTCGTATCAAAAAGCTCGGGGCTAACTGGGCTGTTTTCCTACCGGATGTGATGGGAGCTCTTTTGAAAATGCTTTCAGACTTTTGGCTTAAGCAACTTCATATGGGCCATCCCTTCCACCTGTTTCTATCAACGGGCAAGTTCTCCCAATACTGTTTAATAATATTGGAAATATTTTGACGGTAGATCTTTGAATGTTTAGCCAACCTTTTTGTAGAACCAATTTGGGTTTTCTTTTAAATATATAATAATTTTAATACGCACTTTTTCTGATCACTCATTTTAATCATATTAACAAAATATTTATTTGTTTGAAATTAAACATAATAACTGCCGTTAAAGTTGTAATGAAAAAAGTGTGTAAAGAATTTTTCGACCACACTCCTTAGTTCTATTTTTCGAACATTGCAATCGAATAAATACGAATTAAAATTCTTCATTTATGTTTAAAATTGAAAATTAATTCAAACTTAATAATAGTTATTATGGGCTTTTCAGTGATTATACCTGGAATTGAGGCATTTAAATGACTGAGATCGGATAAAAAGTAGATAGTCAAAGAGTCTATTGAAAATACAATCCTGTTATTACCTGAGCTGGTAGCAAGTTAAATTTTTCTGTAGTACACAAATCCGATCATGATGAATTCAGGGTATGTGAGGGAGTGCATGACCTCTCTGTCCCCTAGTTCGGCAATATCGACCTCCTCTATACAGTCTCTGAACTGCATCGTTGACACTGTCGTCTTAGAGTTGCTTTTGTGGAACCTTCTCTACCTTTCAATCATGTTTTCAAAGGGAGTTGCAATACCTAACTATCGACCTCCGAGAACGTTCTAAGGACAAGATACGCCAGTTTTGGTGAAATCAGAAATCAAATACACATTTGTCGATGATCGCTATTACGAGGTTGTCTTTTGCAACTTTGCTAAAGGGACCTACTCAACGATATTTGTGCAGGAGCAGTCTGTTTTGCTCCTGGTTGATATCCCCTATATAGTAGCTTCCTTCTACCATTGTCGTTGAGGTATCGCTCCACCAAGGCAGAATATAGAGTTTTATTTAACGTTATATGTGCATTTCCAAGAAAACTATTTTTAATCTTAGTAAGATTTTGAAGCGTAAGTACCGACTTATTTCCGATTCGGCTTGAGTGTAGTTGGTTAGAAAGAAAAAGTA
>PYHX02000494.1:19874442-19904878 GCA_004302925.2 Cochliomyia hominivorax
TGAAATAAATTTAACTCCATTTTCAAAAGGTCAAAATTTAAAACGTAATTTTTGTTTTGCAAACTTTTTTAGAAATTTGCTTTATTTACAGTTTTTTTTTGGAGTCATAACCAGAAAATTGTTTATATAACAGTTTAAATGCACTTTAATGCAGTTTCATACAATACTTTCACGTATTTCCGTTTTATTTATGTTTACACACAAATAGAATTTAAAATTGCATGTCTGCCCTTGTAACTTTAAACGGAAATAAATTGTTATTGTCATTTAGGCATTAAATGCTTTGTTCACAAAAATTATTAGGGAGGTATCAAAAAATTTGAAATATTTCAAAAATTAAATAAAATAAATAATTTTATTCGAATTTAATAATTTCACCTAATTTCCAAGGGAAACATTTTGAGCACAAAAATGGTGATTTATTTTTCAAATCATTTTTGTAACATCCCTAATGTTTTTTTTACTAAATTTAGACTTTTTTTAAAATGATCAAATTAAATTGTTGTCATAAATGAGTTTTCAAATAAAAACCCTACAAATATTCACCAAACTAAAAATAAAAAAAAAAATCCGCTTGAATTTGTGATGAAAAAATAACAAATTGTTTGTTTAAATAAATATTTGAGGTTTGTGCTTTTATAAAAACAACAACAACAATAGAATTTATAATTTTAAATTGTAACACTACTTTAACTATTTAACATGGCAACATGAATCTGAAAAAGATCGTCAAAAAGCAAAATAACACTTGTTTTTTAGAGGGATCTTTGAAGCCGAAAATTACTGCAATTATGTGCAATTTCAAAAAATAGCGTTTATTTAAAATACAAACAAGTAAGAATACTATATTCGGCTACACCGAATCTTTAATACCCTCCACCACAAATGTGTGTGAGAGTAAATACGTATAATCTTTAGACACACTCACACATATACTCACAGACTCTTAATGGGTCATAAAATTAATTATATTTTTGGCTATATTTTTATTCAACACTGGCCGATTTTGAGAATATTTGAAATGGTAATGAGACGCATATAGCTTCATATTGTCGATTTGTAATTAACAATTTTACGACAAGTTTTTTTTTCTTAAACATTAAAAGTTCTCCGATATCAGTCTATATCTTGTTATATACTGGACCGATTTTGCTGTTTTTAAATTAGGATAACCTTTCAGGCCAAATTTCATCGAAGCTCTGTCATAATTGTGGATGTGAGTGTGCAACAACAGCGGACATTGCTAAATCGACTCGGATATTAATGTGATGCAAGAATATATATATACATTATGGACTCCTAAAGAACATTCCGCTTTTCTTGTTGTTACCACCACAGAATGGAAAAATTAATATACCCTCCTCACCACTTTGTGGTGGTGGTGAAAGGGTATTAAAAAGAATAAAGAAATATAGTTTTGTATTCAGTTACTAATAGAGGAGTGGTGATGACGTTTGAGATTCGTTATTTTTTACAAACGACTTCTATTGTAATTTGTTTTATGATGATTTTTTTTTGTTATTAAAAAAAAAAACAAATTAGAAAACTAGAAAAAAAGAGTAAATTCAATGTCAAGGTTGTTTAGGAAAAAAATTGGCATAAAATTATGGGAAAATAAGCGAAAATATAAGAAAGACTTATAGTAAAATTTTTAAGAATAAATTAACAGTAAATTTTTGTTTTAAGGAAAAATTGTGTTAAATTTTTGTTAGAGAGCAAAATTGTGATAATATTTTTCTTTAGAGAAAATTTACAATAAAATTTTTTGAGAGAAAATTTACAATAAAAATTTTTGAGAGAAAAATTATAAGAAATTTTTGTTTAAGAGAAAATTTATGAGAAATTTTCGTTTAAGAGAAAATTTATGAGAAATTTTCGTTTAAGAGAAAATTTATGAGAAATTTTCGTTTAAGAGAAAATTTATGAGAAATTTTCGTTTAAGAGAAAATTTATGAGAAATTTTCGTTTAAGAGAAAATTTTCGATGATTTTTTTTAAGAGCAAATTTTTGATGATTTTTTTAAGAGAAAATTTTGCTTAAGAAAAATTTAGCAGAAAACTTACGATAAACTTTAATAGGAAGCGTTTGGAGAAAATTTTCGTTTGAGAGAAAATTTGCAATAAAATTCACGATAAATCTCTATACGATAAGAACTTATTTAAGAAAAATTTTCTAGTAAATTTTCGTGCAAGAGGAATATTAACTATAAGTATTCGCTTAAAGAGCAATTTACAATAAATTGTCCTACAAAAAAAAATCTTAAATTTTCATTTAAGAGAAAATTTACTAAAAATATTCGTTTAAGGGAAACTTTAAAAAAATTTCGTTTAAGCAAAATTTACGAAAGACTTTTCTTTAAAAAAAAATTTGGATAAATTTACGTTTAATAGAAAATATACAATAAAATTTCGGTTAAGATAATATGAGCGATAAAATTTTGTTTTAGAACAGATTTACAGCATTTTTTATTTAAAAATTAGAAAATGTACAATAATTTTTCTTTTAAGTTAAATTTACAATTCGCGATTGTTTAGGAGGAAATTTATAATGAATTTTCACTTAAGAAAAAAATTTCAGTAAATTTCAATTTAAGAGAAAATTTACAATAAATTTTCGTTTAAGAGAAATTTTGCAGTAAATTTTTATTTTGCAGTAAAATTTTATTTTATTACGATAAACTTGTTTCTAATAAAAATTTTTCAAAAAAATACAAGAGAGAAGAGAAAATTTTAATTTAAGAGAAAATTTACGATAAATTTTCTTTTAAGAAAATATTTTGCGAAAAAAAGATTTCTTAAAGAAAATATGATAAATTTTCGTTTATTTAAATTTACAATCAAATTTAGTTTTAGGAAAAATTACAAAGAAAATTTTTGCTTAAAAGAAAATTTGCAAAAAATTTTCTATTAAGAAAATTTATTATTTACGAAAGCAAACAAATTTTCTTTTAAGAGAAATTTTACAATAAATTTTTGTTTATGAGAAAATGTTCAGTCAGTTTCCGTTAAAGAGAAAATTTTCCAGTAAATTTTCATCGAAAGAAAAAAAATAGATTAACAGAAAGTTTTCTTCCAAATGCAATTTATTTTAAGAGAAAATTTACAGTAAATTGTAGTTAATCAAAAATTTAGAGTTAATTTTTGTTTAAAATAAACATTATGAAAAATTTTCGTTTAAAAGAAAATTTGCAGTAAATTTAAATTTAAGAGAACATTTTAATACAAATTTTCATTTAAATAAAATTTATTTCATTTCTGGGAAAGTTTTCTGAAAATTTCCATTTTAAGAGAAAAATTTACAATGTATTTTTATTTAAGAGAAAACTTTCAACAAATTTTTGTTTACGAAACAACTTTGTTTAAGAGAAAATCTGTGATAAATTTTCCTTAAAGAGAAAATTTTTGAAAAACTTTTTTTTTCAAACAACAAAATTTAGAATAATTTTTCGTAAACAAAAATTTCAATTTATGAAAATAATTTTCAATAGTTTCCATTTTAATAGATTTTACTATAAATATGAAAATTCTTACAGTAAATTTTTATTAAATTTAAAATTTACTTAAACTTAAAAGATAAAAATTTTCCATTTCTTCATCATGTCTACTTTTTATTTTAATTTTATTAAAATTCATTTCCCCTCTTAAGTGAAATAAAAGAATTTCATCACTTAAGACTTTATTTTTATTTTATTACAATTTTGTCTGCCCAAATGTCTGGTTAAAAAAAAGGACTTTTGTTGTAGCAAAAAAATATTTGATTTTCTGAAAATGATATTTTCTCTTCACTGGTTTTACAACCAAAAATGTTTATTTTTGCCATAAATTTATAATCTAAATCTGTGATAAACTTTAAGAAAAATATTTTCAAAAAGTTAAATAAAACTAAAAAACTTAAATGGCACATGAGCTGAAAATGAACAGTTGGGAGATGATATTTATGCTCTTTTTTACTCCAATACCCTAAAATGTATGGAACATTATTTTTTAAACCTTCACATGTGCTGAAGAGGGTATATTAATTTTTTCATTCTGTGTGTAACGCTAAAAGGAATTATCTCGGACCTCATATTGTTTATATATATTCTTGCATTAATTCAAAATCGGAATCTATTTAGCTATGTCCGATTGTCTGTCTCTTGTTGGCACGCTCACATACACAATAATTAACAGAGCTAAATGAAATTTGGTCTGAGTTTTTTCTGTACTCCGGAGAAGTCTCGTACTTAAATCAAGCTTAATCGGTTCAGTATATTAATAGATATAGACCGATATCTGGGGCAACCTCTGAGTTCAAGGAAAGAATTTTCACAAAATTGTCAATTATATATACTGCATTATTATTCCAAAAATTATCAAAATCAGTTCAGAAAAATTAAAGTTATAGCTAAAAATATATCTTATTTTACGACCCATTAAGTGTTCTCGTGTTATATTTAAGAAAAACTCTTATACGAGTGTATTTGTGAGTGTGTATATGTACGATACATAAAGCATTTCTGGTGGAGGGTATTGAAGATTCGGCATAGCCGAATATAGTATTCTGACTTTTTTTTTAGACAAACAAATAATATTTTATGTATTTTTTTTAATAAAATTTAATAGATTTTTTCATTATGTAAAACACTTTTTGTAATTCGGGCGATAATAACAAATTATAGTACAAAAATAACAATTTGTATTTTATTTAGCTTAAGTATTTCAAGAAAATTAAACTTCAAAACTTCTCATAAAGAAAAATTTATTGTTGATTTTCTCTTAAACGTAAATTTACTCTTAAAGGAAAATTTATGGCAAATATTCTCTTAAACAAAAACTTATTACAAAATTTCTCTTAATAAAAAAATTTATTGTAAATTTTCTCTTAACAGGAAGTTAATTATAATTTTTATCATGAATGAAAATTTCTTGAGAATTTTCTCTTAAGTGAAAATTTAAAAAAGATAAATAAAGAAAAATTTACGTCAACTATTCTCTTAAACAAAAACTTATTACAAAATTTCTCTTAATAAAAAAATTACCGGCAGTTTTCTCTTAACAGGAAGTTAATTATAAATTTTATTATGAATGAAAATTTTCTCTTAAGTGAAAATTCAATATAAATTTTATATTAAGAGAATATTGATTGCAATATTTCTCTTAATAAAAAATTAATCGAAAATTTTCTCCAAATGCCAAATACATTAAAAATTTCATGTTGTTTGAACATCTATTCTTAATTTTCTCTTAATTGAAATTTTATTGTAAATTTTCTCTTAAATGAAATATGTTTATACATTTTCTCTTAAATAAACATTTAACGTAAATTTTTCTTTAAATAAATATAAATTTTAAAATTTCTATTAAATGAAAATTCATTATAAATTTTACCTTCAATAAATTTTTTTGTAAATTCCATCTTGAATGAAAATAAATTGTAAATTTTCTCTTAAAAATGTAAACGTTAATTTTATATTTAATGCCAAATTTCTCTTAATCAAAATCGAATTGTAAATTTTTCCTTAAATGAAATTTGATTATACATTTTCTCTTAAACACACCTTAAATTCCATGAATGAAAATTTCTTGAGAATTTTCTCTTAAGTGAAATTTAACATAAATTCTATATTAAGAGAATATTGAATGCAATATTTCTCTTAATAACAAATTAATCGAAAATTTTCTCCTAAAGCCAAATACATTGTAAATTTCATGTTGTTTGAACATCTATTCTTAATTTTCTCTTAAATTTAATTTTATTGTAAATTTTCTCTTAAATGAAATTTGAGAATGAAAATAAATTGTTAATTTTCTCTTAGAAAAGTTAACGTTAATTTTATATTTAATGCCAAATTTCTCTTAATCAAAATCGAATCGTAAATTTTCTCACAAAGCAAAGTACATTTTCTCTTAAATGAAATTTGATTACACATAATCTCTTAAACACACATTAAATGTATATTATCCCTTTAATGAAAATTGATCTTAAAATTTCTATCAAATTAAAAATTTATTGTAAAATTTTTATTTAACGATTTTTTGTAAATTTTAACTTGAATGAAAATTTATTGTAAATTTTCTCTTAAACTAAAATTTATAGTAAATTACGGTAAATTTTTGTTTAATAGAAAATTCATGATAAATATTCGTTTAAGAGAAAATTGTTCACGAATTTTCCTTTAAGATAAAATTCATTATACATTATAAAATTTACAAAAATATTGTAATAAAAGTAGAAAATTTATGATCAATTTTTTATTAGAGAAATATTGCAATAAATTTTTGTTTTAGAGAAAAATTATGACAATTTTTTTTTTGAGAGAAAATTAACAATAAAATTTCGTTTTAAAGAAAATGTACAAATAATTTTTATTAAGAGAAAAATTACAATAAATTATAGTAAAGAGAAAATTTATTATCAATTTTCCCTTAAGAGAAAATTTCCAATAAACTTTCGTTTAAGAGAAAATCTTTGATAATTTTGTGTTTAAGAAACACTTTATGAAAAATATTCGTTTAGAGAAAATTTGTGGTAAGTTTTTCATTCAGAAGAAAATTTGTTTTATTGCGAGAAAAATTGCAATAAATTCTGTTTAGGAGAAAATTTGTCGTCAATTTTCCTTTAAGAAAAAATTTGCAATAAAATTTCGCTTAAGAGAAAATATTCATCAAAGTTTCGGTTAAAAGTATAAAGGACATTAGAGAAGAACTTTCGTTTTAGAGAAATTATGTCACAAATATTCCAAGAAAAATTGGATTTGAATAAAATTTTAAAAAATTTTCTTTGTTGAGAAAATGACCGATAATTTTATAAAATTTGCAATAACGACTTTAAATCCAATTATATTTTTCTTTTTAAAACAAAATTCATTTTTGCATTTTATTCCTCCGTTTCTAACATTTTTGTTAAATAAAATTATATAATTTTATTGTTATTTGTTGTTGTAGTGTTTATTTATATTGTTCAAATTTATTTATTATTTATTTCTCCCTCTCAAGTATTAAGTTGCTTTGTTAATGTACGTGTTGCCATTTTGACATATGTCACGTTACATTGTACACTTCACTAAATTTTGGCAGCACAATAACAAAACAAATTCAACGAACGAACGAACGAACTGAAAACAAATGCAGCAGAACGAAATGAGATAAAAAATATTAAATTAATAAAATAAAACGGTTGAAGTGCAAATACTTTAGTTTAGTTAAGTTAAAATGCAATTTTAAACAATTAAATGCAAATTCATACACTCACACTTGTACTCTAACACCAACACAATAAATTCAATGGTAAATAAACATTAAAGTGTGTTTGTATAAGTTGTAAGTGTTTCCAACTCTGCACAGAGTTGTATCAATAAATGTTAGTGTTGAGAAATGTTTCTTTTTCGATCCACAGTCTTATAAGCTTTTTGTAATTGTGAGTGAGTGTGTGTATGTGTGTTAACTTATTATTTGTTTTGCGAACTTTTTGGGTGGGAAACTTCAGCAAAATGTGTCTTTAAATCATGAAATAAATAATTCAATTAGAACATAAACAACAACAACAATCACGCCTGTCAGGAATTTATATTTTTGCAAAAATCAACAAATAATGAACACTCACACATATACACATACATATTTGCGTATGTAAATAATATTGAAAAACAAACTTACATTTTTTTCTATTTGTGAGGCCTCTTTAAATATCGATCAGTTTCGAAGGAAAATTCTAAAAATAAAATATTGAAAAAAAAATTATTTTCTACACTGAAAAATTTACCGAAAAATTGTTATTAACAAAAACAAGTTAAGGGAAATTTAGAGAGAATTTTCGTTAACAAGAAAATTAGAAAGAATTTTCTATAAGAGGAAAATTTAGAGAGAATTTTTTATCATGTGAAAATTTAGAACGAATTTTCTATAACGTGAAAATTTAGATAGAATTTTCTATAACAAAAGAATTAAGAGACAATTTTGTACAAAATGAAAATATTCCATTCAGTACATGTAATTTAATGTAAAATTATTCCATAACAAACAAATTATGAGAAAAAGAAAATTTAGAGAAAGTTTTCTATAACAATAAAATTTCTATAACAAAAAAATTTTCTTTAATAAGAAAATGTTTACAATTTTTCTATAATAAGAAAATTTTAGAAAATTTTCTATAAAAAGAAAATTTTTTATAAAAATAAAAATTTTTGAAAATTTTCTATAAAAAGAGAAATTTTTGAAAATTTTCTATAAAAAGAAAAATTTTTGAAACTTTTCTATAACAAGAAAATTTAGGGTGAATTTTGTGTAGAAAACTTTAGAGAAGAAAAATATTTCCTTAACAATTTTTACAAAGTTTTCGATAATAAAAAAATTTTTAGAATTTTTCGATAATAAGAAAAATTTAGAAAAATTTTTGAAAATTTTCTATAAAAAGAAAATTTTGAAAATTTTCTATAAAAAGAAAAATTTTTGAAAATTTTCTATAAAAAGAAAAATTTTTGAAATTTTCTATAAAAAGAAAAATTTTTGAAAATTTTCTATAAAAAGAAAAATTTTTGAAAATTTTCTATAAAAAGAAAATTTTGAAAATTTTCTATAAAAAGAAAATTTTGAAAATTTTCTATAAAAAGAAAATTTTTGAAAATTTTCTATAAAAAGAAAAATTTTTGAAAATTTTCTATAAAAAGAAAAATTTTTGAAAATTTTCTATAAAAAGAAAAATTTTTGAAAATTTTCTATAAAAAGAAAATTTTGAAAATTTTCTATAAAAAGAAAATTTAGGGGAAATTTTGTGTAGAAAAATTTAAAGTAGAATTTATGTAAAAATAATAAATAATGAAAATTTTCTCTTAAATAAAGTTACCATTAAATTTCTCTTAAGCTCAGATTTAACGTTATTTTTCTAATAAACCAAAATAAATTGAAAATTTTCTTTTTAACAAAAATTTCTCATAAATTTTCTATGAAATGAAAATTTCTTATATTTTTTTTTTTCGAAAAAAATTCTTAAATTTAATTTTTTTACTTTATTTTATTTATATTTTTATTTATTATTTTATTTATATTTATTAGTAAAAAAACTTGTTTAACTTAATTTTAAAATTGATTTCTTTTCTTCTATTTTCAGGTAAGAAAATATGAATTTTTGTTAAAAAAAAGATATTTTTATAAGTAAGTAAAATATTTAAATATTGAAAATTAAGTTGATTTTATAATAAAACACTTTAATAATTTCGTTTGTTTAGAAATTTTTAAGAAATTTGTATCTCCAATATAAATTTATTTCATTTATTTAGAAAATTAAGAGATTTTCCAATAAAATCCAATTAATTATTACAATAAATATTTTTCTAAAAATAAATTTATTTTTATTAAATTTTCTAAAGAAGAAGAAGAAGAGCAGAGTAAATATTAATTGCAACATGAACAATAAAAAATATTGTTGAGCCCAAACAAAAATATTGTTCAGTTTGAAAATTTTATAAGAATTTGAGGAGAAAGAAAAAAAAACAAGAGTCAATAAATGTTCAAACACCCACTTAAGTTTGTATCAGTTCCATGAATATAAAAATAAAAAGGAGGGTGGACGAAGCAGTGAATTAGAAAGGAAATACATTTTCAAGTCGTTTAAGGTGATTTTCGGAAAGTGCAGGAATATCTATTATCTATGTATGTTTTTATGTATGTATGTATGTATGTATGTATGTATGTATGTATGTATGTATGTATGTATGTATTTATGTATGTATTTATGTATGTATTTATATATGTATGTATGTATGTATGTATGTATGTATGTATGTATGTATGTATGTATGTATGTATGTATGTATTTATGTATGTATTTATGTATTTATGTATGTATTTATGTATGTATTTATGTATGTATGTATGTATGTATGTATGTATGTATGTATGTATGTATGTATTTATGTATGTATGTATGTATGTATGTATGTATGTATGTATGTATGTATGTATGTATGTATTTACGTATGTATGTATGTATGTATGTATGTATGTATGTATGTATGTATGTATTTACGTATGTATGTATGTATGTATGTATGTATTTACGTATGTATGTATGTATGTATGTATGTATGTATGTATGTATGTATGTATGTATGTATGTATGTATGTATGTATGTATATACTCTAAAACAGATGGGCCAAATTTGATGAAATTTTCACAGAATGATCCCAAAATACCCGAATGGACAGCGAGAGTTCTCAAATTTGGTCCCAAAAACTTTCTCAAGAAACTGTTTCAATGGGTAAATCGTAGGATATACAAAACCAGGGGGAGGGGTATCGCCCATACAAAGCAAGTTTGCCGGCTCTGCTAGTTTGTGATAAAATTCGAAAAGTATTATTTGATTTAGGTGTTTTTCCCGAATTCCGAAAGATCTTTGAATAGGATCAATTCTTATTTTCAATAGGTTTTGTTACGAATTTTAACGAAATGTCTAAAAGCTATGACTCGAATCCTGTTTTGTAGTATTTTTATGCAAATCGTAAGTGTTATCTAAAAGTATACATGGATTGAAAGCTTTTACTTGTAGCTTTCCTCTGGTAGTAGAGTTTATTTAGTACCTTTTGACCCACAGCATCAGAGAAATTTGGCAAAATCCCTCTGATGCAATATTTGGGATGGATCACCTATCGTCTGCCTTCCAGCCCTGAATCGATCATGTTTTAAATAGCATTTTTCAATAAAAAAACTGAAAGTAATTTTCCTTAAATGTAGAATATTCGACTAAAAAACGAGAAATCTATACACAGTTATTATAAGCCCTGTTCAATTGTCCCTCGTATATTGTTATTCTTAACTAACATATAGAGATTTTGTTACAACAAATTTTTTTATAATTTTACATGAAAAAAAACTGAACATAAAATCTAAAATAATAGACCAGCAAGAGACCCCAAAAAAAGTCATAACGAAACATGATCAAACTTGCCATTGACATGCTGAACATTTCAACCACAAATGTTTTAAGACTTGTGAATTTAAAGAGTTATTTTTTGGCAAAGAAAAGAACAAATAAGAATATTATATTCAGCTATGCCGAATCTTCTATACCCTCCACCACAGCTGTGTGTGAAGTTAATACATTATGTTGCAAACATACACACATAGACGTATATATAATGAAAGATTTTCTTCAATATAACAAAAATATGCTTAATGAGTCATAAAATAAGTTATATTTTTGGCTATAACTTTTTTTCTACTGAACCGATTTTGATGATTTTTGGAATGGTAATGAAGTACATATAACTTAATGTTATGGCAAAATTTCATTGTAACTTATCGGCAAATAATTGACAATTTTAGGAAAGTTTTTTGCTTTTTACTTTGAGGTAGCCTCAGATATCGGTCTATATCTCTTAATATATCGAACTGATGTTGCTGGTTTTATTTAGGAAACTTCTCAGGACTTTTACAAATACTCTGGCAAAATTTTATTGAACTCTGTCTATTATTAAGGATGTAAGAGAGCCAATAAGAGCCAGACGGACATAGCTAAATCGACTCAGATTTTGATTTAATGCATTATGGACCTCTTTGATGATTCCTACTTAGCGTTATGCATGGAATGACAAAGTTTATAAACCCCCTCCACCACTCGTGGTGGTAGAGGGTATACAAAATATATTTCGAAAACAAAATCAAACTCCGTTCTAAACCCAAAATATCAAAAATACTTTTTTTAAATTTTATTTTCTCCTTTTTCTGTTCCATTTTTCTCCTTTTCCTCTTTACTCTTTTTCTTTTATTATTATTTTTTCTTTGTAATCTTATTTTATTTTTCTCTATGATGTTCTATTTCAAATCACTTTAACTAATCAAATTTATAATGTTTTCCTTTTTTATCTGTAGAATTATTTCTAATACAGTGCAACAAAAAGTATTTTTCGTTTTACCATTACACATATTTGCATGTACTATATTATTTGGTCAATCATTTTTTAAAGAAATTGGAAAATATTTTTTATGACATACTGTTTAAAAATAAATGGTCTGTCTGTCAGTTGTTTGTTCAATCAACTCAAAACAAAGTTTTATTTTTAATGGAAAAACGAAACTTGCAGCCACTGTTATGTACAAAATTTGACCCTGAAGCAAAAAAGAAAATATTTTTTTTTCAATGGAATTCTAATTTAAAATGGTGCAGAAATGTTTAGAGGGATATAAATAAGTAAAATAAAGAAAAGTTTGGTTAGAAACGACTTACGATTTAAAAAAAATTTATAAAATTTGAAATTTCCTATTTAAAGGAATTTTTAAAAAATTATATCCACTTAACTGAATATAATTTTTTGTTAAATTTTTGCTTTATGGGAACTTTTTTTTTAAATTCGATTTAAGGAAATTTTTAATAAATTTCCAATTTAAGGACATTTTTAGAAACTTTCGGATTTAAAGGAAATTTTTGAAAATATTTATTTCATGGAAAATTTTTTCGAAAATTACTGAAGTCCAGGAAATTTTTATAAAATAAACGAATTAAAGGATTTATTTTAATGACTTCCAGGTCATTAAAAAATGTTCCCTTAAATTACTGTTTCATCGGAAATTTTTTTAACTGCGATTAAATGTTTTTTGTTTTATTTTCTGTTAAAGAGATTTTTTTTTAGAAAATTTCTGATTTGAGAGAAATTTTGAACAAATGTCCGATTTAAAGACAAAAGTTATAGAACTTTTCGAATTTAAAGGATTTTTTTCAAATATTTCTTTTGAAGGAATTTTAAAAAATTTTCGTTTTGTGGAAAGTTTTAAAAAAATTTCCGAGTTACTAAATTCCGGGGGCAAAATTTTTAAATTCAACCTTTAAAAGTTGTATGAACCGTACCATGGTCCTATTAGTCTTATATTTTTCTTTAAGAAGGTGATTGGAACTATTTTTTTACCCAAAACTATAATAATAAATAGTTAATATTTGCGTCGCATGGCGGCTACCCCTACCTTCGATCCCAACCATCCCACATTTTGTGGAGTAAAACTGTTTCCCTGAGCAAGTAATTGAATTCGATAGTGCTTTAGATATCCGATAATCTCCATACGAAGGAGGCTACCTCTAATTCTATCCGTCCTATATTTTGTCGAGTAAAACAGATCCTTGAGAAAGTAATTGGTACCAAATTTGAGAATTCTCGCTGTTATATAGATATTTGATAATCAGTATTTTTGTATGGGGGCTACTTCTCCCCTTGATCCCGTCCGTCCCACATAGTGTACAGTAAAACAGATCATTTAGAATTTATTGGAAAAGTGAGAATTGTGAAGTAAATACAATATATTTCGTACATACACACACAATCACAGATGTACAATAAATAAAAAAGTTAAATTTTTGGGTATAACTTTTTTCTACTGAACCGATTTTGATAATTTTTGGAATGTTAATGAAGTTTTTACTTAAACTTAGAGGTTGGCTCTTACATCGTCTATAACTTTTAATATACTGAAACGATTTTGCTGGAAAGCTCTTCAGGACTATATCAAATACTCATGCCAAATTTCGATGGACGGACGTAGCTAAGTCGACTAGGATTTTGATTTGATGCAGGATTATATATATGATGGGGTCTGACACGATTCCTTCTTAGCGTTACACACGGAATGACAAAGTTTATATACCTTCTTTAGCACTTGTGGTGGTGGAGGGTATAAAAATGAAATTCACAATTCAACATAACAATTTTCCTTTGCAGTAAAAGCAACGTTTTTGCTCTTTTTTCTCTTTTTTCCATTTTGTAAATAAAATTTGAAAATGTAACGTGGAAAATTTCAAATGCTAAAACGAGGGTGAACAAGAACAACAAAGAAGAAAAAAAATACCATAAAAAAATTGTTTCTAACCGAATTTCTTGTTTTGAATCTTAAACAACTTTTAAAGAAAATGTGTTTTTTTCTATCATTTTCCCCACTTTTCTCCCAAGAATATCTTCTTCTTCCTACATACAATTTGAAGTTTGTCGGGTTGTTTGTGGAGCAGAGAGGCGACAGACATATTAATGCTCATTCTCTTTTATTTATGTAAGAATTTATCTTTTAAAGGAGTTTTACTGATTTTGATACCTTTTTTATGGTTTTCATTCCACATTTATTGTTATTTCTTTACTTCAAGTTTTAGCTAAAATTTCTTAGATTTCAGACAGTGTTAGCGTTGGTGTTGGTGGTGTAAGAATAAGATATAAAATCAAAAATTATCTGCGGTTCCAACATCATCACTGTTGTCTAGCAGCACCACTGGCACCACCATCATCACACTCACTCGTAGATAGACATTTTTCATGCACATGAATATTTTTTCACTTTATTGGGGGATTTAGCTGTGAAGGAACGTGTTTCATTATTTTATTTGTTTGTGAAAGATGAAAGCGCAAAACACACACACACATACATACACTCTCATCTTTTATACAAGTATTTAGTATTTATTTTGTATGTTTTTTATGTATTTCAAGAATTTCGTAACTCTTTTTCCTTCTTTTACATTTGAAGATTTATACTTTAGATTTGAACAATAACTGTCTGAATTTAAGTGCTTTTATAAAGTGTTTGAACGCCTGAATTTCTTGAAATATGATATATTCAGATGATTATTACAATATTTTTCTAACTCTTTAGCTAAGAATTTTATTCCGGGATTGTGCGGTGAATAAAGCAAAAAACCTTAAGACAATTTTTTAATTAAAGAAAAAATACCATAAATTTGCGATTTAGTGAAAATTACTTAAACTATAAAAAGTTACTTAAAATTTGTTATTTAGAAATAAATTTACGATATATTTAGGTAATAGAGAAAATTTGCGATAAATTGTCATTTACGATAAATTTCCATTGGCTGCAAATTTACGTTAAAGTTATATTTAAGAGAAAATTTACGAAAATTTTTCATTTAAGAGAGAATTTACGATTTACGATAAATTTTCTTTTAAGAGAAAATTTATAAAAAATTTACGATAAATTTTCATTGAAGAGAAAATTTACCATAAATTTTCATTGAAGAGAAAATTTACCATAAATTTTCATTTCAGAGAAAATTTACGATAAATTTTCATTTAAGAGAAAATTTACGATAAATTTTCATTTAAGAGAAAATTTACGATAAATTTTCATTTAAGAGAAAATTTACGATAAATTTTCATTTAAGAGAAAATTTACGATAAATTTTCATTTAAGAGAAAATTTACGATAAGTTTTCATTTAAGAGAAAATTTACGATAAATTTTCATTTAAGAGACAATTTACGATAAATTTTCATATAAGAGAAAATTTACGATAAATTTTCATTTAAGAGAAAATTTACGATAAATTTTCACTTAAGAGAAAATTTACGATAAATTTTCACTTAAGAGAAAATTTACGATAAATTTTCATTTCAGAGAAAATTTACGATAAATTTTCATTTCAGAGAAAATTTACGATAAAATTTCATTTAAGAGAAAATTTACGACAAATTTTCATTTAAGAGAAAATTTACAATAAATTTTTATTTAAGAGAAAATTTACGATAAATTTTCATTTAAGAGACAATTTACGATAAATTTTCATTTAAGAGAAAATTTACGATAAATTTTCATTTAAGAGAAAATTTACGATAAATTTTCATTTAAGAGAAAATTTACGATAAATTTTCATTTAAGAAAAAATTTACGATAAATTTTCATTTAAGAGAAAATTTACGATAAATTTTCATTTAAGAGAAAATTTACGATAAATTTTCATTTAAGAGAAAATTTATGATAAATTTTTATTTAAGAGAAAATTTGCGATAAATTTTTATTTAAGAGAAAATTTACGATAAATTTTCATTTCAGAGAAAATTTACGATAAATCTTCATTTAAGAGAAAATTTACGATACATTTTCATTTAAGAAAAAATTTATCATAAATTTTCATTTAAGAGAAAATTTACGATAAATTGTCGTTTAATGGTAAATTTACGATAAATTTTCTTTTTAGAGAAAATTTATGAAAAATTTAATCTAAATTTTCATTTAAGAGAAAGAGAAAAAGAACGACATTATTATCTGATTATTTCATAATTTCAGTCTCTGTAGTTACCAGTGATTTACCAATCACAGCGATTTAATCACACTCGTGAAAATATCGCTCATCTCGAAACTAAAGTAATATGGAAGTGAGTGTACAAATCAACTACTTTCTTAAGGAAACTGATTTTCTAGTCAAAATAGGATGAAAGGAAGTTGTAGCCCTCATACAATGCAAATATTAACCATCTATTATCTGTGGAATTATATAAGATTGAGTTGAAAAATTTGTTCCAATCACGTTCTTAAAGAATCGATGTGGTGAGAAAAAATCATTTTATTACTTTAAATGATTTAAATTATGATTTAATTAAATTTAATTTGTTAACAACATTTTGCTCCTGCTTTTTAGACTAAAATTTTTTGTTTTTTTTTCCTAAATTAAATTATTTAAATTTCTGCAAAAAAACATGAGACAGAAATGTTTTCTCCTCAAAAACAAATTCATTCAATTAAAGAGTTCAAAGTTCAAGTTTCAGGGCTGACAAGCACATTGTAGTTTTCTTTTTTATTCTTCTTTGGGTGAAAGGTTAGTTTAGCGTTTTTTAAATGAAAGATAGTTTACATCACTTAATATTATAACTTTCAAATCAAATCATTTAGTGTCTAAATAAAATTCTAATACTCCAATTTAATCCCATTTAAAGAAATTTTAAAATAAATATTTTAATTGTTTTGCAAATGTCGGACATGAACTAAATATTTTCTTAATGTCTCCCCAGTCAAGTCAAAAAATTCGTAAATAATTTTTATATTAAAATAAAAACAACTTAAAAATAGCAAATAATTTACAATTAAATGCTAAGAAAAAAATTATTATTAGTTTTAATGTGAATTCATAGAAATATGTTCACAAGAGGTCTAGACTGCTACCGATCGACAGAGAGACAGACAGACAGTCAGACAGACAGACATCACAGCAAGCAACATGCAGCTACGAGTTATGGGTGTGACTCGTACGCAGTCAAAAACATTAAAAAAAAAACAACTACAAAAATATTGTTTATTACTGGCAATAACAACAATAACAAAAACAACAACATACAAATAACATAATGAACAATAAAACAAATATTTTTATAAAAATATTTCATATCAAAAATAACAAAACGAGATTAAGAGAAAAGATTGAAGAATTTTGATTCTTCTAATAGAACGGATTTCTTAAAGGGGAGATTTAAAATGAAAAAAACAAGGTTAACAAAATTTTAATAAAAATTTTCTATAAAAAGAAATTTTAATAAAAATTTTCTTTAACAACAAATTTTATTAAAAATTTTATCAAAAATTTTCTATAAAAAGAAAATTTAATAAAAATTTCTTATTAAAAAGAAATTTTATCAAAAATTTTCTATAAAAAGAAATTTTATCAAAAATTTTCTATAAAAAGAAATTTTATAAAAAAAATAAATAAAAAAATTAAATAAAATAAAATTTTAACAATAATTTCTCTAAAAACAAATTTTTAACGAAAGATTTCTAGAAAAATTGTTGCAACTAGTACATTTTAACGAAGGTTTTTATAAAAAGATATTGTAACGAAAATTTTCTTTAAAGAAACATTTTTAACGAAAATTTTCTATAAAAAATTCCTAACGAAAATTTTCTATAAAAAATTCTTAACGAAAATTTTCTATAAAAAAATTCTTAACGAAAATTTTCTATAAAAAAATTCTTAACGAAAATTTTCTTTACAAAAATTCTTAACGAAAATTTTCTATAAAAAATCCTTAAGGATTAAGGGGACTCTAAATCAGAAAATTTTCCTAAATTTTTTTTCTGAATCAAAAAAGTATACTAAATCAAGAATTTTCTTTAACCTAAAAATTTATCTCAAATTTTCTCTTAATCAAGAAATGATCATAATTTTTTCTGATTATCAAAAAAATTGTTCTTAGATTTCTATAAATCCGAAATTTATCAACATTTTTCCTTTAAAAGAAATTTTGATAAAAATTTTCTTTAAAAGAAATTTTAATAAAAATTTTCTTTAAAAGAAATTTTAATAAAAATTTCCTATAAAAAGAAATTTTAATAAAAATTTTCTTTAAAAAGAAATGTTGATAAAAAGTTTCCTTAATAAGAAATTTTGATAAAAATTTTCTTTAAAAAGAAATTCTATCAAAAATTTTCTATAAAAAGAAATTTTAATAAAAATTTTCTTTAAAAACAAATTCTATCAAAAATTTTCTATAAAAAGAAATTTTGTCAAAAATTTTCTATAAAAAGAAATTTTGTCAAAAATTTCCTATAAAAAGAAATTTTGTCAAAAATTTCCTATAAAAAGAAATTTTGTCAAAAATTTCCTATAAAAAGAAATTTTGTCAAAAATTTCCTATAAAAAGAAATTTTGTCAAAAATTTCCTATAAAAAGAAATTTTGTCAAAAATTTCCTATAAAAAGAATTTTTATCAAAAATTTCCTATAAAAAGAAATTTTATCAAAAATTCCTATAAAAATAAATTTATCAAAAAATTCCTATAAAAAGAAATTTTGTCAAAAATTTCCTATAAAAAGAAATTTTGTCAAAAATTTCCTATAAAAAGAAATTTTTTCAAAAATTTTCTATAAAAAGAAATTTTGTCAAAAATTTCCTATAAAAGAAATTTTTATAAAAATTTTCTTTAAAAAGAAATTTTAATAAATTTTTTCTTAAAAGAAATTTTTATAAATTTTTTCTTAAAAGAAATTTTAATAAATTTTTTCTTAAAAGAAATTTTAATAAATTTTTTCTTTAAAAAAATTGAAAAAAAATCTTTAAAAGAAATTTTAATAAAAATTTTCTATAAATAGAATTTAAAAAAACCAAATTTTAATAACATTTATCTTTAAAAAGAAATTTGAATAAAAATTTTCTATAAAAAGAAATTTTATCTAAATCGTAAATTTTCTTTAAAGCAAAAATTTATATTTTTTTTTTATAAATCAAAAAACAATTTTCTCTAAGTCAAAAATCACGTAAGTTTTAGCTAAAACGAAAATTTTTAGTAAATTTAAAAAATCAAAATATTTAAGATTTCTATAAATCAGATTATTTTAAATCAAATATCATTTAAATTTTCTCTTAATCAAAATGTATCGTAAAATTTCTCTTAATAAAAAAATTATTTAAAAATTTTCCCTAAATCCAAAAATTATCTCAAAATTTCCACAAATCGAAAATTTAACGTAAAATTTTTTCAATAATCGAATTTATTGAAAAAATCTCGAAAGTTCTGTTTTTAGTTGTCTTAAATGCAGCTGCTTCAATTTGTATTTATTTCTTTTACAAGTTTCCACAATTTTGTTGAAATTCTTGTTATTTATATAAAATTTTCCTAGAATTTTCCAATTAAAAACTTTTAATTTTTTTTTTGAAATTTAAATAAAATTAACAGTATTTTTAACTGAGCAAAACTAAAATATGAATTTCATTTTAATTTTTGTAAAATCTGTGAAATAAAATCTTTAGCAATGAAAATATCTGTATGTATGTTTTTAGCTCTGGTCTGGTTTAAGCTGTTGTACAGTGGTACCAAATGGTTTGTTTGTTTTTTTTTTTTTTGTTAATAATTCTATAACTTTTTTTACGAAATTTCACATGGTAATGTTTCTAGTGGGTCTTAAGGTCGGCAAGTGTATCTCCAAATTGGTCACCTTTTTTAAATTGGTAAACTCAATAGAAAGATATATTATTTCGTAATAGAAATTTAGAAAAAAATGGGATTTTCTTATAATTTTTTTAAAAGGTGGCATCACTTTTTCTATAAATATACGATTTTTTCTCAATTCTGAAAGAATTACTAACGTAAATGCATATAAATCGTATTACCGAGGATATTAGGGAAAACAGTTTCTTTGCTAGTCCAATCCCAAACATCAATTGGAACACACCATAAAGGTCCATGTGAAATTTCGTTAAAAAAACATTCACCAGTGCCAAAGTTACAGAATTATTTCCAAAAAAAGAAGCGATTTGGTATCACTGTGTGCTGTTGATTTCATATATTTTAATCATTTTCTAAAAATCTGTGAAATAAAACAAGTTTTGGTTTTTCTTCATAATAACAATCCATTTTATATCCTTCAGTATTTCGGTTTTATTTTCTAAAGCACACGTGTGCACTAATTTTAGTTTTTTTTTTTTTTTTTTTATATTTTAGGTTTTGCAATTTTACTCTTTTTTTCCATATAAAGAATTCTAAACATAAAAATTTTATAAATATTTTTCAAGGCAGTTAGGAGCGATAATTGGCCAATATGTTGCAGCGGAAAGGAAAAATGGTTAAGGGAAAAATAATGGAAAATAAATCTGTAAAAATATATATGTTTTGAATTAATGTGAAAATTTTCGTATAAATAACGAAATTAAAGTACTTTCAAAAATGTTAAGTTATAGTCAAATGAATGTTTAGGAGTGATATCGAAAAATTCTCAACATACATATATATGGTAATAAAAACGAAACTATTAAACTGATAGTTAACTTGACAGAAATGATTCTTACAAATAGCAAAAAGTCGTTTTAACAGTTTCGAAACCCTTCCCTTCTTAGTTTTGAAATTTTAATTTTGGGCACCATTTTTGTGCTCTTCAAATATCTTTTAACAAGAGCCCAATATTTCTTTACTTACTTTTGGGCACCATTTTTGTGCTCTTCAAATATCTTTTAACAAGAGCCCAATATTTCTCCACTAGCCTTAGCCCCGGGCAGTTTAGATGATTTCCTTCTCTTCTCTTGAACCATTCAAGGACTTGTTTACCGTAGTGAAAGATTGTCAAGTGAGGCCAAAAATAAGTGGACACATTATGGCGTCTTTTGGATGGAAGTAACTTTTATTGAAATCATTCCTTGATTTACATTTTGGTGTTTATAGAGTCCGTTGTAACAAATGATTAACTTCTGCATATATATTGTTTTTGTTTTTGTTAAATTTTGACTGCTTTTGGGTACTTCAACATTCCCTCGAGCCGCAGCAACATAAAATTTTTGACCAGGATGTTGCCAAAAATCTACCAGAACATAACTTTTATTATCAATTATGCAGCAAGAGTATTTTTTAAGAAAACTTGCCCTCAACTTCCGTGCTTTGTTTGTGGCCTCTAAATTTTAAGCAGCGTTCCTGCCAGAAACCTGCATTAGCTTTATCTTTTCGTACCAAATAGTCCGAGCCCTAAGCTAACCGGGTTGATTTCTCCTACCGGGTGTGATGGGAGCACATTTGAAAATGCTTTCTAATTTTTTGCCTTTAATAACATCATATGGACCATACCATCTACCTGAACTAGGCTTTCTTTCAACGGACAAGTTCTTATGGTACACAGTTTAATAACATCGACAACAGTTTGACGGCAGACCTTTGAATTGTGTTAAGAATTTTTCGATCTCACTCCTTGTCAACATTAATTAAAATTGTTGAACAAAATAGTTTTGAAATGTATACCCAAGCGAATTCTAAAAACTTGACAAAGAGGTCTTGAAAAAAGGCTTAAATAAGATCATTAACATTTTTACACAGAAAAATTTCAATAAAAATAAATTTTAACGAAAAATTTTTTATGAAAAAAATTAAACGAAAAAATTTTTATGAAAAATAAAAAAAAAAAAAAATTTAAAGAAATTTTTTTTGTAAAAAGATATTTTAACGAAAAAATTTTGTAAAAAGAATTTTAACGAAGAAATTTCTATAAAAAGAAATTTTAACGAAAAATTTTCTATAAAAAGAAATTTTAACGAAAAATTTTCTATAAAAAGAAATTTTAACGAAAAATTTTCTATAAAAAGAAATTTTTACGAAAAATTTTCTATTAAAAGAAATTTTTACGAAAAATTTTCTATTAAAAGAAATTTTTACGAAAAATTTTCTATTAAAAGAAATTTTTACGAAAAATTTTCTATTAAAAGAAATTTTTACGAAAAATTTTCTATTAAAAGAAATTTTTACGAAAAATTTTCTATTAAAAGAAATTTTTACGAAAAATTTTCTATTAAAAGAAATTTTTACGAAAAATTTTCTATTAAAAGAAATTTTTACGAAAAATTTTCTATTAAAAGAAATTTTTACGAAAAATTTTCTATTAAAAGAAATTTTTACGAAAAATTTCCTATTAAAAGAAATTTTTTACGAAAAATTTTCTATTAAAAGAAATTTTTACGAAAAATTTTCTATAAAAATAAATTTTAAAGAAAATTTCTATAAAAAGAAATTTTAACTAAAAATTTTCTTTAAAAAGGAATTTTATCGAAAAATTTTCTATAAAGAGGAATTTTAACGAAAAATTTTCTAGAAAAAGAAAATAATTTTTATAAAAAAAATTAAAAGAAATTTTTTCTGTAAAAAGAAAATTTAACGAAAAATTTTCTATAAAATGAAATTTTAACTAAAAATTTTCTATAAAAAGGAATTTTAACGAAAAATTTTCTATAAAGAGGAATTTTAACGAAAAAATTTCTAGAAAAAGAAAATAATTTTTATAAAAAATTTAAAAGAAATTTTCTGTAAAAAGAAAATTTAACGAAAAATTTTCTATAAAATGAAATTTTAACGAAAAATTTTCTAAATTTAAAAAAAATTAACGAAATTATTTGTAAAAATAAATTTTAACGAAACATTTTTATAAAAAGAAATTTTAAAGAAAAATTTTCTATAAAAAATAATTTTTACGAAAATTTTTCTATAAAAAGGAATTTTTACGAAAAATTTTCCATAAAAAGAAATTTTAACGAAAAATTTTCCATAAAAAGAAATTTTAACGAAAATTTTTTTATAAAAAGGAATTTTTACGAAAATTTTTCTATAAAAAGAAATTTTTACGAAAAAATCTTCAATAGAAAGAATTTTAATAAAAAAAATTTCTACATAAGAGAATTTTAACGAAAAATTTTCTATAAAAAATTTAACGAAAAACAAAAAATTTATGTAAAAAGAAAATTTTACAAAAAATGTCTATAAAAAAATTAATGAACAATTTCTACAAAAATACAATTTAATAAAATTCTTCTACAAGAAAAACTTAACGAAACGACTTTTAATTACTAGTAGTACCGGTCTCATTTCACGATCTGATATCTTTTTGTTCCCCTACAGTTTAATGGACCAAGTGTTTTTATTGCTTTCAATTCATATATTGCTCTCTTGACGAAAGCAGCTTAACAAGTAGTCTCTTCTGGAATAAAACTTTCTTCGTTTGATTCTTCTTTGAGCAACAGGAAAATGTGTTTTCCCCCTTCGCATAATTTTTTTTCTTTCGATTATCCTCTTCCCCTAAAATTCTCCCTTTTTCTTCAATTCTCCTTTTGGTCATTAAATCGAATAGCAGATAGAAGCAGATTCATTTTCTCTATTTCTAAATCTCTTATCGTTAAAAACCAAAATTTCTCCATTTTAAAATGTCGCATTTTCTCGTTTATTTTCTCGAAAATATCATTCATAAAATATTCTTACCATTTGCGCCATATTTTTTTAAAAATGTTTTTATTCAATATCCGGTTTAAATGGATATTTGAAAACAAACTCTACATTTCCTTATAACGATTTAAATCCGCTTACAAAATACAGGGTGGTCCAACCTAAATTAGGTTGTTAATTGTGTGTCACATGTTAAGATGAAATTTTTTTAAAGTTTTTGAATGAAATCAATTTTGAAAATCGATAAAAAATCATGTCTGATGTTTCCACTTCCACTTTCTTCCTTTGGATTCACTAAGAATTTGTGCTGCTCCAGATCTAGTGGAAAACATCTCTAGAATGACCATGTTAAATATCCTTTAAAAATATACGGCGGTTACGAAGTTTCGAAATTATTTGCAAAAAAGTGTTTTGGAAAGTTTTCTGTAAAAAATCAAAATCAGGAGTGAAATTGAAAAAATCTTAACACACGTTTTCATTAAAACGTTTAACCAAAATATTATTTGATTTTTTTCACCAAGTTACCTTTGTAAAACATGTCAGTTATTATGTTTAATGACAGAAAACCCAAATGGTCCTACAAAAAGTTCGACAAGCATTCGAAGGTCTGTCATCAAACTGTGATTATCTACTTCTGTCAAATGTTATTCAAATAACTGTCCAATGTTTGTTAAACACTTCTTACAACAGGCTCTATAAATACCGAAATTTACATAGAGGAATGTTTTCACAAAAGGCTGCTTCCATTCGTAAGACTTCAAAATGTATACACTTATTTTTGGCCAGACTTGTCACCATGGAAAACAAACCCTTGAGTGGTACAAGATCAATAACGTGGTATTGATACCAAGCGAGGCATATCCTGCAAACTGCTCGGAGCTAAGGCCAGTGGGGAGTTATTGGACTCTTGTTAAATGAGAACAGAAGAGCACAGAAATAGGGTCCAAAAGTGTGGTAGATTTTAAACGTAGATAGATGAGCAAAGTGACAGAGGACAGTATAAAACCTTTAATGGAAAGATTTCCGAAAATGGTCCAAATTGCATCACTAGTGATTAAAACTATACAAATATTTATTTTTGTTAATTGTAATTTCAATCAAATTTGTTAGCTTATTAACATGTGTAAATGTATGTTAATAATTTCGCGATCTCACTCCTTTTTGATTGGACCACCCTTTAAAATAGAGAAAAAACTGTCATAAATATTTTTTCAATTTAAATTAAACATGTTGTAACGTGTTGCAAACATGAAATAAAATTTTAAAACATTATTGACAAGTTAAAGACTCCTAACAATTGTCAAGGGGTGTTAAAAAATCGTGTAAAAAAAGAATAGCTAACAGCGGACAGTGGTTCCAAAAGGTTTTCTTTTGGAAAGATTTATATAACTTTTTTAACACTGGACAGACCCTAATAAAATTTCAAATGGTTAAAGTTAAGGAGTTTTCAAAATTTTAAAGATGTACTTATCTAGAGAGTCACCCACTAGGCCTCTGACTAGTAGAGGATCTGTACTTCTCCAAATCGATTTGATGAGTCCTTAGCTTTATCACATAAAATTTTATTAAAATTTCATCAATTATTCAAAATTTACAGAATTATTTCTAAAATTTCATTTTGAAACCACTCTGTACCACAATTTAACATCCCAAATAAATGGTAAAAACACGCTATGAAATTGTGTTATTAAAACTGGACATCAACAACAAATAAATATTATTATTTTAGCAAAAAAAAAAAACAAAAGTCAAAAATTACTAAATGACAACATTTATTTAAAACTTTGTAGCTTGAACATAACAGAAATAGTTATTCGGGGAATTATTGAAAAGAAAAACAAAATTTTAGTTAAATAACCCAGTAAACAAAATCAAGGCATTTTAATTAATAATGATAGAAATTTTTGAATGTCTTCTTTTAAATTGACATAAAATTTTATAATAAAATGAGCATTTTTTTAATTCTCAAACAAAAATGTTTGCTGGGCATTGAAAAATGTCATATGTTAAAATATTTTTTGGTTTGCGTTTGTAAAGCTTGTTTTGTTTAATATTTCTCTTTCTCTTTTTTTTGCTCCTTAATATTTATTTGTATGTTGTTTTTGGTGGCTCCAAAAAAACGAATTCCCTGCATTTTTTTGTTATAGTTTTCCTGTTCCATATACATATACATATACATATACATATACATATACATATACATATACATATACATATACATATACATATACATATACATATACATATACATATACATATACATATACATATGTGTATATGTATATGTTTTTGTTTTGTTTTTTAGTTCACTGATATCGGCCAGTTTACGTTAATTTATTATTTTATTTTAGCAGTTTTTCTGTGACTTTTCATTCGTATATTTTTCTGGAAAAAATACATCTGCATTTGTTTAAGTTAACAATTACAGTGCTTAACAATAATTATGGTACCAACCCACATTATTTCATATGAAACTTTTAAACGTATAGATTAGTGAACTCAAAAGTGATATTAAATTGTAGGCAAGTTTATATTTTTGACTTCGGTGGCTCTGTCACACTGAGAAATGAACTATCAGCTTTCCAGGACCCATTATCATATCCGAACACATGTAATATTCTTTAGACTTCTGAAGAAGGAATATAAATCTGGACATTCATTCAAATAGTTTTATTTAGTTTTAAAATACATATAACGGTTCCTTTTAATGTATGTGCATCATACATCATCATTAAATTTTCTAAGGGACCAATATTCGGTTAAGTACTATAATTAACTATGTAAATTATTTTATATAAGTATTTGGTATCTTTGGAAGGTAATGACTTGAAAACAATCATATATACATAATAAAATATCAAAATAAAATTTCTTTATCAAAATTTTCAAAAACAGCAATTTTTTGGTGTATTTTTTAAGAAAAAATTATAATATTTGACCTAAAACAAAATCTATATAAATAAAGCTATTATTAGCAAATTTGAGTATAATACGAATAAATCCTGATCCTGAATCTGGAATATAAACAAAATCCCATTTTTTATTCTGAAATGCCCAAAATTCCAATTTGGGAAAAAGATGGTTTCAAAATTTGACCTTTGACTGTAAATTGCCCGATTATCGTTATAAGAGAGTTAATCCATTCCAAATTTTTGGAGCGTATAGCAAATAAAGGTACTATTTCTTTATAATCTTGATTTTTTAGATTTAAATAAAATTTAAAAGTCTCCTCAACTCACTAAAAACTTGTGTTCTTTTATGTCAATAGAAATACATTATAAAAGTGCGAAATTTCATTAAAAATATGTAAATTCAAATTTTCTTATATCCAATAAAAGCGTTTTGAGTTCATTATGGGTCGGTCTTTTCTTCTGTTTAAGTTTTTCCTTTATTCGAATTCCGTCATTATCAAAAACATTCATTTTTGTATTTTTTCACTGCGTTCTCCATTTTTGTCAAGTTTTCTATGGTAATTTATGAAAACTTTTGTCACACACTGTACTTTTATTTTGTGCATTAAAAAACTAAAATAACCGTTTTAAATCCTAACAAAGAGAAAAAAAAGAGTGAAAAATATTACAAGTGTGGAAATTTTCACACCTGAAACCTTAAATTGAATTTTGTTTAGTGAATGCGATTAAACTTATTTATAATGGAAAATAATTTGTTTGTCATTATGTTGTGCAAAAAAAGCTTTTAATTAAGGATTTTTTAATAATTTAAATTGAGATTAAATTTGTTGAAGTTTTTCTTATTTTGGTTTATTAAATTTATCATACCCATATCAAGTTTAGACCATTTAATTTTTACGTCGATTGCTCAGATTCTCTCATCTTCACCAAAAAATCCGATCAATTTTTCTTCTTACTCATCGCAATTTTAAATCCCAAGACCACAAGTAGTCTTGTTACTCATTTTATGTGTAACACCAAAAAGCAATCATTAGCAGCCCATAAAGGTAAATGAATTCCCAGACCATTATAATCTGATTCGATTTAGTCCTTCTGTCCGCCTTATAAATTAATTGCGTTTAGTTTATTTTTTTTTTTTTTTTTTATAAATCGAGAATTTTATTCGAAAGAAAAAAATCTTAATATAACGCTTTTTATAATTTCTTAGTTGTTTATAAGCTGAAAAATGTCACAAGGTTGATGTATTGTGGCCATTTAAATAAAACAGTTGGCACTGCCCACAGTAGGGACTGAAGTATATTAAATTATGATTAAAAATCAAACAAATATATAATCAGGTCAAGTCCGAAGGTTTTTGCGTTATAAGTGGCAGCTATAAGAAATTAATGGAGCGACCCTCGTTATAATTGGGGTTTTATACTATTGTATGCACAAACTGCATTTTTTGTGACGTACAGAAAAAATATTATCGTTCCGACGTCTATGTATGCATTTTGCTGATTCGTGGGTCTGTTGTGAAACACTCTACATGTTCGCGAATTTTTATCTTGATGGAAATTGGTACATTGTTATTACTTTGCGCCCAAGGACGAAGCCTATTTGAAGTTGCGTTATGTTTGGTCCAATATTTCGGGTACCTTCCCATAAAAATGGTCCCCCGAAATGAATTTTAAACTCATAAAAGTAATAAGATTTGAACGAATTTGGCAAAATTAAGTGTTATGATATTTCCTAAACGATATGCCAAATTATTTGAGGTCGGTGCTTACCTTCTCAAAGGTCCCATACAAGATCACTTTCAATTAATCACGTTGAAGGGAATTAATCTCATATATATTTTAGTATTGCAATAAATACTGATCAAATTAATACAGATAAAAGCAAAAATTGATGTGTAAAATTATACGAGGGTCGGTCCATAATTTCTCTAGGTGCCACATAACCCTCCAGAAAAATTCATTTTAAAACTCCTAAATTTCACATAATGTTACTTTCACCATAATTTATTGCGCACTACATAATTATTAAAGAAAAATTATACGAGAGTCGTTCTTTGATATTTCGTAACTCCTATTTATAACCACATTATGGTGTAGGATATTACATAGTCGGACTTGACCGAGTATAATATTCATTCGGAACAGATAGTGTTGGAAACGGTTTCTTAAATGATACTTTTCGGCGCTAAACAAGGAACGGGAAAGTTAAGGTCTTGTATTTTTGGAAGGTGTTAAATTCGAATGGAAAATATAAAAATACAGCTGTTTAAAAAAAAATATATCCTTTTCCAGGAGCTGCCTGTAAAAGAAAATTCGAAAGAAATTTTAAAATGTGGTCTACAGCACCTCCCACCAGAAATATACCAAACGACACAGAATCACTTTCGGAGTCGATTTAATAATGTAGTTTCAGTATTATTTTGAAGGTCGATCCATAATTTACATAGTTCCTATTTTCCCAAGGAAAAAATCCTTTAAGGCGCATACATTTCAAACAATCTGCTGTTCTTCTTAACATAAATCAAACAGTAAAAATGATTAAAATATCTTAAAAAAAAAAAAAAAAAAAAAAAAAAAAAAAACATTTTGATAATTTATAATTTATTTATTTTTTATCAGTCCCACTGTTCCCAGCTCTTATTTCAAAAAGCTTTAAAACCATTAAACTACAATTATTATTAAGAATTTCACTGGTTCGTTATAAATTTTATGCAAATTTTGTATGGATTTTTTCTTTCTAAAAGAAATCTTGAAACTTTTCCTCTTTTTCAAAATACAACAACAATTTTAATAGTTACGGTTGAAAAAAAAATTTTGAAATATAAAATAAAATTTTAAGAATATAAATGGAAAAAGTAATTTAATATCAAGAGAATAAAGTCGCATTAAATTTTATGTAAAAAGTTTATAAATTTCATGGGAAATAAAATAAAAAAAATAAATTTTGAAAACTGTAGCATAGTTTTATGCGGGAAAAAATGGTTGCCAAATATGTATATGTATATGTATATAAAGTTGAAGAGAAAACATTTTCAACAAAAATTTAGTTTTCTCACTAAATTAAATATTTTATGTATGACATTTCTCCCAGCAAATGTTTGAGAGATTGCATACTTTAAGGCATTTTTTCATTTTTTGCATACTTTAAGGCAAAAAACTTTACCTAATTTAGAGATGTTAATTTACTTAAAGCCATAAAGCTTTCTATGAAAATGGTGGGAGTGTATTTAGGTTAAGAAAGAAATCTTAATATCCTCAGCTCGAATTTAAAATTTAGATTTTAACTGAAATTCATATTTTAAGGTTGTTGAGTGGTTTTGTCATAAATTTAAATCATCAAATAAATTATTTTCTTTAGCAAAAATATTGCAAAAAATTAAAATTTGTAAATTGTTTTCTAAACTCTACTTGAAACTAAAACATCCCCGTTTTCCATTATAACGTTTTTAATTTGATGTCCTTTCTTATAATTCCACTTTTTATGCATTCCAACGTTATTTTTCATTTTTCTATATTTATTTAAATATTGGGGTAAATAAAATGTATCTTCGTTTACAGTTGCACCAAATCAAAATCTGAGACGATATAGCAAGTCAATTTATCCGTTGCCACAGTCGAATCCTAATCGAACTATATTTTTTATTATTGTCCAGAGAAAATTTCATTTCAAAGTTATAGACTGATATCTGAGAAAACCTAAAAATTCAAATGGAAAATTTTCCTCTCTTTAAAGCTGCTGGCATAAAAACTATGAATACTGTATGGACCAAATCAAAATCTGGGTCAATTATCTCTGTTCTGGGTCAATTATCTCTGTCAGAGATCAGGCAAATTAATAATGGCAAATCGGAATATAAACTATCAGGATCAAATCAAAATCTGAGTCCATTTTGATTTTAATGTCCGTCCGACTGATTTTTAAAATGATTGTTTGAACGCAATAAAAATTTTACTGGATTGTTTATTGCTCTCCTGAGAAGTTTTCTTTATAAAAATTGATTCTACAGATTAGTAATTATAAACCGATATCTATGAACCTCAAAACTCAAACATAGAAAATTAGTTAAATATATTCTTTCCAAAGTTATGAGCCTCTGTCGGTATATTTACGC